>JAUCMX010000017.1:4397356-4409075 GCA_033459395.1 Hemibagrus guttatus | reverse complement strand
AAGTTTTTCTTTATTTCATGATCCCGAGTAAACTCTAGACACTACTGTACATGAAAAAGGAGATCAGCAGTTATAGAAATACACAAACCAGCCTTCTTCTGTTTGATGTGAACATTAAAATACATGACTCTATGCTTTGCACTGCTGCCACATGATTGGTTTATTTATTTATTTTTTTTTAATTTTCATTAATTGCATGAATGAGTTGGCATACAGGTGTTCCTGATAAAGTGTCGTTTGATTCCAATAAAAATTCCTAAGGATAAACTCTTCCCCGGGAACCAATTTGCCAAAATGTGTCTTGCGCAGAGTCTTGCGTGGTGAGCGTGCATACAGGCCATGGCGGTTGAGTGCATTACTTATTGTTTTCTTTGAAACAATTGTACCTGCTCTTTCCAGGTGTTTCTGAAGCTCTCCACAAATGCTCCCTGGCTCTTGGACAACTCTTCTGATAATTCAGCTGGTGTCTTGGCTTTCCATGCCTTTTTGCACCTCCCTGAACCTTCTTCATGTGCTCAATACTTTTTCTCTGTGTCATTTCACTTTATTACACATAATATAAATCAGACATGTATAAAAGTTTCATTTCTTTGCATGTGTGGATTTCATGGGTTGTTACCAACATCTGGTGAAAATGTCATGTCAATAGCACCTTTACAAATATATTTACTGAGACAAATGGTGACGTGTTCAATACTTATTTTACCCTCTGTATATTCAGACAGTGATACCTCAAAATGCTACAGACCATTCCCACCATAACAGCAAGATATAAGGGGAATTTTTTGGGAGGTACACTTTCTGTTTAACATTAGACAACACAATAATACCAACAGATTTCAACCCCTTTTCACTCAGTACATTCACTGTTAAGCCACCGACCCCTCTGTCTGATCACAGCCAAATTACTATGCTCAATAAAAGGGCAGAGACAAACAGCAGTGCCTGCAGCCAGCCCAGCTGCTCTACAGCATAAGGAGAGTGTACAGATGGGTCCAAGACTGCAGCAAAGAATTCCAGAAAGCAATCGGCAGCACAGAAATCCAAATACTGTTAGACTTTTTCTGAAATCTACATACACTCACAGTGATGAAAGCATTTGTTTGTTAGTTTTCTAACCAAAACCAAAAACTAAAACACTAACTGCAGAGTTAGTCATCAAGAAAAAAGTTTCCAGGAGCACTTCTTGTTCAAAATGGTCTTCCAGAAAGACCTGGACATTCTGGATACTGAGCAGGAGACTGAACTGAATAAAGCTGTTCTGTGATGGTGTGATAGTCTCCAAGTAGTTCGGTCCACAGCAGTTCCCTGGTCACAGGCTATACACAAAGATCTATCCACAGCAGCACTGACCACCACCAAGTGACCAGCGGTAGAGCGTCAGGATGGATCAGGCAGAAGAAGTGGTCACACTGGAAAATCAGAACACTGAGAGCTCGGGAGTGGGACTCCGGCAAGACTAGCTATGACAGCATAACTAAAAGCGAGAGCCAGAAGGTGACAGACATGAAGGCTTCCTGAGCGCTTGTCCTATTTAATCCTAATGACTAACGAGTTAATATTACAGATTCTCAGTTAATATTGCAGGTTTTGGTGCGAACTATTGGTTGAGGAAGTTATATATGCAAAGACACTCTAGATGGTGCCATTTTGCTAAAAATTGGTTAGACCGGTTTGGACGTTTGAAAGATCCACCTTCCAGGTTAAAATAAAGAGAAGGCATGATATTTTGTATTATTTGATCTTGATATATAATAGTCAAATATATGTAACAAATGTATTATCTTCAAATAGGGGCATTGGTGGCTCAGTGGTAGGTCCCGGGTTCGATTCCCAGCCAATGCCTCAACCCCAGCCACTGGATGCAGTGCTAGTCCCAAGCCCGGAAAAATGGGAGGGTTGCGTCAGGAAGGGCATCCGGCGTAAAACATTTGCCAAGTTGTTGTTCGGACCAGTTGGTCCGCTGTGGTGACCCTGAACAGGGAGCAGCCGAAAGCAACTTATTATCTTCAAATAGTCTAATACATAGTCTACACTGACAACCCTACAAACATTGGTATGACAACAACCCTACAAACATTGGTATGACTTGCACAGACTAAATCTCAGCAGTGTCACATGTAGTTCTGCTAATTGCGAAGACATTGGCACATTTTAATCACCTGCTCCTTCCAGCCATTCTTGTGTATATGTCATTTCAACCGTGGCGCTTTTGTAAGACAGCACACTACATAGTGTGGATTTCTTTAAACATTTCACCATGTAATAAGCAGATTCACACAACAGTCTTCATGACTAATTAGCACAACACTAACACTAAACATTCTACCCCATTTTCTCTCAATTTGGTTCCCCTTTCCAACCCACTTGTTAGTTCTTCTCTGTCACACCACACCAACCATCACATTTTGAATTAAACACATTTAGAGGAAAATCGTAACTGCAAATATGAGCTCCCAAATGCTGATAATTGGCTAGTGGCAGAAGAGAGAGTAATGTCACCCCTCCCAGCTAGAGAGCATAGACACTTTTGCTCTCTTGGACTCCAAGTCACAGAGGACCATGACATCGTCTAAATTCAGACTCACAATCTCCTGCTGATAGGACAAGCGCTTTTCTGTTGCGCCATTCTGGAGCTCACTAATAGGGCATGGTGATTTCCACCTCCCAGTGGGCCAGTCTGTTAGTCTGTTTAGAAACGGAGCCCCCTGTGTCTTTCTTCCATGACTGATGAACAGTTGGTCTGAGGACTGGACAGCTGCCGTCCAGTCTTAATAGTACCACAGGATGCATACCATGGAAGAGATTATAGCAGACTGTTGCCAGCTTCATATGATAGGTGACCTGTAGCTCTGATCAGAGTCACAAGCTGTTACATGGATAGATTCAAATGGTGTACATGTGGTCTGATGTGCATGAGGTAAGAAGGGAATGATGGCTGTATGACAGGAGCTTTTATTTCAAACATTTTTCATTTTTTCAAACTTGCATGCATGTGGTAGAAGGTGTTAAGTTGATTACCTAGTGGTTAGATTGAGTGCAGTAAAACCTACTTTTAACATAATAGTAAAGAAATGCCTTAATAGTGATAATGAACCTTAGAATTCAAACGAGTTAGCAAGCTAGCTATACTGTACAATCATTCATTGTCTACCGCTTATCTGATCTATTCTCGGGTCACAGGGAGCCTGTGCCTATCTCAGGCGTCATTGGGCATCAAGTCAGGATCCACACCCTGGACGGAGTGCCAACCCATCACAGGGTACACACACTCTCATTCACTCATGCAATCACTCACGCAATCACACACTACAGACAATTTAGAGATGCCAATCAACCTACCATGCATGTCTTTGGACCGGGGGAGGAAACCCTCAAGGCACGGGGAGAACATGCAAACTCCACACACACGACGGAGGTGGGAATCGAACCCCCAACCCTGGAGGTGTGAGGCAAATGTGCTAACCACTAAGCCACTAAGCCACCGTGCCCCCCGCTATACTGTACACTCACTGAGAAATAAAATTCACCTACTTTAAAATCACTAACCTCATCTTTACATATATCCCAGTCTGATATCCAGCCAGCCAGCCAGCCAGCCAGCCATCCAGACATCCAGCCAGCCATCCAGCCATCCATCCATCCATCCATCTAAGCACTTTATCATGTCCAGGACTATGATGAATTCCAGGAACACTGGGAACAAAAGGTAAGAATATAGCCTAGAGAAGATACCAGATCTTTTATTCCAGATCCTCCATCTTTCACATTTCATACTGACATTTTTTGAACAAAGAGTTTTGAAGACCAAGCCACATGGCAGGCTAATCTTGTATCTCATCTCCACTCTATGTCTCGTCATCTTGGTGGCACGCTGAGAGCCTGCCCACGACTTCAGAACATGATGGCTGACATTTCTCTCCTGATGCCTCTCTTCATGAGTAATAAATCATAAAGTGAGGGTTGCATCACTGAACTCAGAGCAAATTTCAACAGTGTATTGATTTTTGGATGTGTCAAAAGACTTGTCTTTTTCAGGATTGAAAAGACAGGTCTAAAGTGTAAGGGTAAGCAGAAACACTCCTCAGAGGCATCTTTGGATAAGTCCGTCTGAACTCAGACCTATCATGGCACATTATTTTCTGAGCAAGGTGATAAGCAGATAACGTCGTACAAATGCTTTACAGCGTTTAACTATTTAACACATACTCATACACCACATTATTCAGCTAAACCAAAACACCGAAATAATAAAGAATACTGATATGCATAAAGCTCTTGAATCTGAGTTAATTAACAGGTGATTAACTGGCTCAAATATGGATTAAATGGATTAAATGTAGCATGTATGGTAAAAAATCATCTTTTCATAAACACATGATTCCAATTATAAATTAATCCAGATGACTAGGGTATGGTCAGAAATAACCCAGCAGTAACATGATCAGAGAGATATATAAAGATATATATTTTTAGAAATATATTTTTCCCCATGAAATATTTTCCGGGCAAGTACTACCTTTTTTTTTTAAAGCGTCTCCATTGTAGAATCGGATACATTACGTTTCAGCATAGCATCTCAAGACCAAAAGGCATTAGAGGCACTGTGAGGATCACATGAACTTTCTTAATTCTGCTCATTAGAACTTGCAGGCATTCTGCGCACTGTGTCGCTATATTATTAGGAACACCTATAATCCTGCTTATTCATGCGTTATCTAATCAACCATCAGCAGCAGAACATTGCATAAAATCAGGCTTCAGTTTATCTCAAACATCAGAATAGGGAACAAATGTGATCTCAGTAACTTAAACTGGTATGGTTGTTTGGTTAGTTCACAAACACAGTAACTTGCAGTGACAAAGTGACCGAAGACCATTCTGCTGACATGAGTAAACTTTAACTGTATTCAAATAAAGTACAACTTGGTGCACTGACTACAAATAGGAGTGAAGAAAGTAAAGAGCACACACTGCTTCTTCTTCATCTTGTATTAAATATGTGCTGCTGAATTTTATATATAAATGCTCTCCCTCTACACTGTTTCATTTTAGCAGGAAGAGAACTGAATGCAAGCTCCACCCACTGATGATAAATGACTATTACTATGGCAACCAGTAGCAGGAACGCCTACTGATGACTTCCCAGTACAGTGACTGGAGACTTGCAGTGATAAAGTCTCTGTATGTGTTAATGTAGCTTAAGACAACACTGAATTCCAAACCTTAGAGCCAAGGACAGGAATCTGAGATTGCAGTAGGTACAGGCTCACTGAAACTGGACAGCTGAAAACTGTAAAAAAAAACAAAAAAAAAACATAACCATCTTCTGGTCTTTTTCCAATCTTCAACAGTCAAGTTTTGGTAAATTCATGCCCACCACACCACCTACACTATATTGGCAAAAGTTTTGGAACACCCCTCTAAATCGTTGTTTTTCAGGGGTTGGGCTCAGCCCCTTAGTTCCAGTGAAACGAACTAATAATGCTTCAGCATACCGAGACATTTTGGAGAATTTCATGCTCTCAACTTTGTGGGAACAGTTTGGGGATGACCCCTTCCTGTTCCAACATGACTGCACACCAGTGCACAAAGCTAGGTCCATAAAGACATGGATGAGTAAGTTTGGTGTGGAGGAACTTGACTGGCCTGCAATGAGTCCTGACTTCAACCCGATAGAACACCTTTGGGATGAATTAGAGCGGAGGCTGTGAGAAAGGCCTTCTCGTTCAACATCAGTGCCTGACCTCACAAATGCACTTCTAGTGGAATGGTATATATGGAAAATTCCTAAATACACTCGTAAACCTTGTGGAAAGCCTTCGTAGAAGAGTTTAATCTGTTATTGTTTCAAAAGGCAGGACAACTCTATGTGACATTCATGTGCATGAAAATGCAGATGTCCCAAAACTTTTGGCAATATAGTGTACCTAAACATTGTTGCAGACCAAGTACACTTCTTCATGGCAACAGTTTTCCTTAATGACAGTGGCCTCTTTCAGCAGGATGATGCTCTCTGCCACACTGCGGAAATGGTTTAGAAATGGTTTGAGGACGATGACAAAGAGTTCAAGGTGTTGACTTGGCCTCCAAATTTTCCAGATCTCAGTCTGAGCATCTGAAGACTAAGATTCCAGTTTTTGGCTGACATAACTGTATCTTGATGCCAGGTTCTGCTGTTTTAAACATCAAAAACATCACTGGATGTTTTTTTGTGTGTGGTTTTTGTATTTTTCCACACTACTGTGTGCAAACTCTAGAGACAGTTGTGCATGAAAATGCCAAGAGATCGGCAGTTTTAAGTTGAATTTGAGTTTCTGAAATATTCAAACCTGTCTGTCCAGTACCAGCAACCATGGTCAAAGTCATTGAGATCACATTTTCCCCATTCTGCTGTTTGATGTGATAATAAACTGAACTTTTTGTCCTGTATCTACACGATTCTTCTGTTTGTATAATGTTTGTATAATTGCATGAATCACAGGGTGTATTTAGCGCCTTTCAGGAACCCAAGGACGCTTTACACCAAATTACACCAACATCATCATCATCATCATCATCATCAACATAATTTTTTTCTATTTATTTATTCATTTTGACACTTTTGGATTACAGGGGAAATATTTCATTTATTAGTATAATAGGAGTTTAAGCTGTAGTAAAGAGGATGTTTTGAAAAAATCCCAAAAACTGCTCAGTAAGCATAATTGAATAATGGAGGAAGGCTAAATACTTAGTTGTGGGACAACAAATTAACATATAAGGGAATTCAATAAACCCTTGCTTGAAATGCTGCATTAAAATTCCAGGAGCATTTGAAAAACATTTGGAAATATAGCTATGGAAGAATGCCACAGAAACATTAATAATACCACAGAAACGTTAATAGCTTGTGAGGCCAATGTGAAATATTAAATAGGCCTACATTTTAAAATGAATGTTTCTATCTATATGTTTTACCAGGTCACTGTCCTTCCTTTCTCCTTCACATAAAACCTTCATTTCTGCCCCAGAGCTTGCCGAATGATCAATTATTTACTTCCTATTCCTGCCTTCCTGTCAAAAAATGATAATCACTATTTATTGCCGAAGTAAAAATCTGACTACGCAGGCTGCATAGGTTGCAGGAAATTGGACACATAGACACATGTCCTGTGGCATATCTCTATATATTTCTCCTTACACTTGCAAAGAAGAGATTTATATTATACAGGATATACACACATACAAGAATATAAATACATGTACACCTACTCATTTATACAATCATCTAATGCAAAGCATAAAATCATGCAGATACAGGTGATGCAGTTATAGCTTTGGGTACCGTTCACATCAACCAGCAGAATGGGAAAGATGTGATCTTAGTGTTTTGGAATGATTGGTGGTCTCAGATGGGTTGGTTTGTATGCTGATCTTCTGGGATTTTTACACATAAGAGTCTCTACACAACAGAGTTAAATCCTAAAAGTGCATCAAAGAAAATGCCTCCAGTAAGGGGCAGGTCTATGGATGAAAACGCCTTGTTGATGAGAGAGGTCAACAGAGAATGGCCAGACTGGTTGGAGCTGACAGAAAGGCTAAAGTAACTCAAATAACCACTCTGTACAATTGAGGTGAGCAGAAAAGCATCTCAGATGGCACAACATGTTAAACATTGAGGTAGATGGGGTAGAATAGCAGCAACAGACCACGTTGGGTTCCACTTCTGTCAGCCAAGAACACTAAGCTCAGACTGTAGTGGGAACAGACTCACCAACACTGGACAGTTGAAGACTGGAAAACGCAGCCTGTGCAGAAGAATCTTCATTTGTCTCCAGATTGTCAAAACTGAACAATATAGCATTACCAGGATGAATCCATGAACTCAATCTGCCTTGTATCAAGAGCCCAGGCTGGTGGAGGTGGTGTAATAGTGTGGGGAGTGATTTCTTAGCACACTGTAGACCATTATCAATCAATCATCACTAGAAAGCCACAGCCTATTTGAGTATTGTTGCTGACCATGTGCATCCCTTCATGGTTACAATTTACCATCTTCTAATGGCTGCTTGAGGTGTGGTGGTAGCTCACGGGGTTCAGGCCCTGGGTCGTTACTTGGAAGATCAGGGTTCAAGCCCCAGCACCGCCAAGCTGCTACCACTGGGCCCTTGAGCAAGGCCCCTAACCCACCCTACTCCAGGGGTGCTACATCATGGCTGACCCTGTGCTCTGACCCCAACACCCAAGGATGGGATATGCCAAGAAAGAATTTGACTGTGCAATAACGTATATGTGACAGATAAAGATGACTTAACTTACTTTTAATATGATAATGCACAATGTTACAAATGAACCATGTCGGCTCAAACTGGTCCAATAGAATAGAACATCTTAAATACCTAAAATAATAAGAGTAGTTATGAATGAAAAAGAAAACGGGAGATCTCTCTTTTGTCATTCTGTAATATCGTTCAAGACTCCATTGAAGGAACATATTATTGTTCAGAGGTTGCTCTTTTTAATCTCAGATATTATACATCGGGGGGCACGGTGGCTTAGTGGTTAGCACGTTTGCCTCACACCTCCAGGGTTGGGGGTTCGATTCCCGCCTCCGCCGTGTGTGTGTGGAGTTTGCATGTTCTCCCCGTGCCTTGGGGGTTTCCTCCGGGTACTCCGGTTTCCTCCCCCAGTCCAAAGACATGCATGATAGGTTGATTGGCATCTCTAAATTGTCTGTTGTGTGTGTGTGCCCTGTGATGGATTGGCCCTCCGTCCAGGGTGTATCCTGCCTTGATGCCCTATGACGCCTGAGATAGGCACAGGCTCCCCGTGACCCGAGTGTAGTTCGGATAAGTGGCAGACAATGAATGAATATTATACGTCTCATTTAGATATCAACATTGTCTTCACATGTTTCTTGTTTAACAAATGAAACACTAGTGTAGAAGTGCTTAATGGTTGTTGTATAACCTTTTGTTCTTTGCTTAATATGTAAAACATGTGGCATTGGTAGGGTTCAGTGGTAGGGTTCTCACCTACCATTCAGAAGGCCCGGGTTCAATTCCCAGCCAATGCCCAAACCCCAGCCACTGGATGCAGTGCCGGTCCCAAGCCTGGAAAAAATGGGAGGGTTGCATCAGGAAGGGCATCCGGTGTAAAACCTGTGCCAAGTTGTTGTGTGGACCAGTTGGTCTGCTGTTGCGACCCTGAACAGGGAGCAGCTGAAAGCAACTTCAATATGTAAAACATGCACCTAGTATTAGTAGAGTGGTGCTTATAAAGTGTTGAATATACAGTACATATGATATATTACTTCAGTGATATAAAAGCTCTGATACAGGATTTCTCTTATCTTGTAATTAGATTAGAACAGTTAAATGGTCTTAAACATTTAGGGTATGATAACAATACCGCTGAATTTCAATCTCAGCTTCAGATGCTTGGCTCAAAGAGAACCAAACATTATTTCTCAAATCTTAAACACTACAGGCTGATTAGCTAATTGAACTTGCTTTTATAGACATGCCATTATCTGTATCTGTTTAATGCTTGAACTATCTGTATCTCTATAAGATTTAAAACTAAGGCAGACATGGCCTATTTTTTAAACGTTGTGGGAAACACTCCAGAGCTTTAAATGTCAGCACTGTCAGCAAGGTGTGTCCTACATGTCTCAAGTTCATAAATGGTCTCAACTAGTACATGGGTCTGTTTTTAACCCCAGTTTCACAGATACTTGTTTTTGTTTGTACCTGCCTGAGATATTTTTTATAATCAAAATGAGTTGGTTGTATTTCTTGAAATCTAGTATCCTAATTTAAACCACTGTGACCTGACCAGTTGTTAAGGATGAATGAAGGAATGGTGTGTGTTCTTGTTAAAAACAGGTACTTTCTTTGTTTCTAGGCTTCATGTCTGTCCACTTGCTTGTCTTGCTTGCTTGCGCAACATTTTTTCCCAGTCCCAAAGTCTCAACCAGACGTCTGGTAGCAAATCTTTGTAAAAAACCCCAAAGATAATAGTTCAGTTCCTAACAGTATCTTCATTCTTATCTGTATAGGACACATTACCTGAAGAAGTTGCATTCGGCTGCTCCCTGTTCACGGTCAACAACACAACAACTTGGCAAATGTTTTATGCCGGATGCCCTTCCTTATGCAACCCTCCCATTTTTCCAGACTTGGGACTGGCACTGCATCCAGTGACTGGGGTTGAGGCATTGGCTGGGAATCGAACCTGGGCCTTCTGCAAGATAGGCAAGAAACCTACCACTGAGCCACCAATGCCCCTAAGGGCACATTATCTATTCATTCCAAATAACATTACATTGCTATTGTGTACACACTGTTTTTCTGATGGTACACACTGTTTTTCTGATATTTGAAATAGTTAAATGAGTAAGCAAGGTTGAATGTTTGCAATATTAGACAAATGACCTCTTGCTGTGAAATAACACAGCTCTTAAACATATTTAGTGATGAACCAACAACACTCTAATAGAACTAAAAAGAAATAGAATTAAAGACTCGTAAGGAAATTATACTTTTCTTGTACTATAATAAATGGAATAAATGTTTTTGATGAAAAAATTATCTATGATGTTACAGGTTGGATTATGTTAATGGTCATTTCAGATTTCTAAATCATAGAAATATGGTGTATTGGTGGTCTATGCTGGTCTATATGGTGTAATTGCTTCATTTTCCCCAATCTACGGCAAATTCAGATCTGGCTAAGTAGCTAAAATTATTGTCTTGTGTTTGGACAGCGATCAGTTCTCTGCCTCACATTTTCTGTCATTTCTTTGCTCTTGCTGAAAGTCCACATTTAAGTGAATGTGGCAACTCCAGAGCTGTAATCACATGAGCATGTCCTGAATTAGAGGAACCGCATTTGAGGCTCTGTCACTCTAGCACTGATAGAAAACAATGCGAACGGACAGTTTGTGTCAAAGGACAAGGCAGTAGACACATATAATAGCCAAATGTGCTACCTCAGCAGCTTCAAGGGTTTAACACTTCTCAGCTGATACTGAAGGGTGAGAGAGAGGTAAAAAGTTTTACATTCTAAAATGCTCTCTTTTTGTGCAGGTGAGAAAGACTAATGAAGTAATGAAAAGACCAAATACTGCAGGCCATGCGACAGAAAAATGCAGCATTTGCTTTATGCAACTGAAACATTTTGCGACTGAAACTGAACTTTTTTTTAATGGTGTCTATAAAGGTTATCAGTCAGCCAGATCATTTTAAATGTCTCATAAATGTAAGGCAAGGCAAATGAACTTGTGGGATAATTCGAAAGCAGTTTTAGTACTCATCGTTTAGGCTTTATCTGTTTAACTCAATAAAAGAACTTATATGACCCCTTGGATGTGTAATGAAAAGTCTTCACGATTAGTTCATTAGTGCAATAGACTTTGTGCAGTAGACAACTGCTTTGAGCTTTGAAATCGGTGGGTAGCTGATTTCTTGAGAATTTGAAGAGGCCCACCAACTGCATAAAGCCCCAACAAGAGTTTACGGCGAAGTAGTGTTTTGGGCTTCTGTAGCTTGTTAGAAAATGCAACAGAAAAAAATTGAAGGAGCAAGCTTTATAAATCAAGAGAGTCTGCAGAGATGTGTGGTTGTCATTAAAAAAAAATCGCAATATATCTAATGTTAGTCCTTCAACAAATTAGCCTTAAAAATGAAGTGTATCTATGTTTTATATTACTGTTATAATTAATTCTTTTACGAAT
>JAUCMX010000017.1:4162356-4394856 GCA_033459395.1 Hemibagrus guttatus | reverse complement strand
TTTAATGGGCTTAACTAACTACAGTAGGCTCCGTCTGCAAGATTCAGAGATGATTAAGTGAGAGGAGTGATATCGCACATGCAGGGTTTTCGGACACATGCTGTCAGGCTACTGCACTCTTAGGAGGAGTGACACTGCTTTTGTGCTGCTCAGAAAGTGGGTAGTGCATAGATAGAAAACCGGTTTACGCATACTTTCCAAAGAAGTTTTTAAATCTGCTTGAAGAACCTAGCATAACACACAATACGGTAATATATTGTATACTGTGCATTCTAGTCTGAGGCAATACCCTTTAAAGCAATACCCTTTAATGACACAATCATTCTCTTCAAACCTATGCTCTTCAAACTGCCCCCTCTTGGCCAGGTCTGTATCCATCTCTGCATTAAATTAAAAAATATAGTCGACATTAATAATGCTACAAATTACTATTACTGCTTGAATTGACTCATTTATAATTTATTAATCATGCGGATATTAGTCTCATGACAGCAAGTACACAGCTCATTCAGATCAATTCAAGGATGTGTCTCAATTTGCAACAAGAACCCAAACTAGCATGCCTAAACAGATGATAGTGGTGTAGTGATATACTATTTACTTTAAGAATATAGAGTTTGGGATGCAACCCAAGTATTCACAATTGTCATAGTTACTAGAGACTAAGATTTACATATACCTATTTTACAACTTCGCATATTTCATGTTACTATACATTTCAAGGAACAAATGAAGGGATGGACAAAACATCCAAGGAATCAATGAAATTTGGTCCCAAATGGTCACCCCCAAAACAAAAACAAAGAAATTGGTGAAGGTGTCAGAGGCATCAAGTACATGTGTATATCACTATAACCTGAAAGGTTTTCATAGAAGGAAAAAGCTCCTACTCTAAGACCAGCATATAAAAGCCAGACTGAATGATGTGTTTTGAAAGTCTCTTATGGAATTAAAGGAGTTTATTGCCGAACCCCTGAAGATGGTGCTGCTGCCAGAAAAGAAAGCCCCGCATATGTCTTCATGACTAACTAGCCCCAATGCTGACCACCATCTTCGACTTGTCAGTGGCACAGATCATTGTTCCACATGCCTTAAGCAATCCACAATTGTCCTCATACACAAAATCTCAGCTCCAGCATGACTCAAGGACTGCTACAATAACACTCACTTCAATGGCTATGAAGTGCTTCAGTGGGCTAAAGTACTTCGTCTGTTCCTTCCTAACAAGTACCTCAACACTCTGCCTATCTAAATAACAGAACCACGGACAATACAATAGCCTGTGCACTGCATACTACTTTGTCACACTTAGATCAGAGGAAACTCTGCGAGGATGCTGTGTGTCAACTTCAGTTAGACATTAAACATCCTAGACCTATCTGGGCTGATCTTGAATTTTCTGACAGGCAGAACACAAGCGGTGAGGGTCAACCGTCATTTTCAGGGTCTCTCACTCTCATCACTGGGGCCCTTCAAGGATGTCTTCTCAGCCCTCTCCTGTACTCCATCTATACACATGATTCCAACTTTATCTGCAAATTTGCTGTTGACACCGTGTGGTCTTCAAAAATGATGAACACTCTTGATCAAGGGGACCTGCAGCGTCAAGTGGGTACCACACTTTAGAGAAGAGAGGAAGATTTGTATTTTACTTTGAATGCATCACTGGTAAATTGCGCTGGTCAAAGGACATGTGGGGGCACAAGAGGTAACTTCTGCACTTCTAATTGAACAAACTCTTGATTATTATATGCAGCTGTAGTGTTAAGTGCGAATAAATTGGTTTTTGAAGCTTACTGCCAATGTTTCTGAAATTTAATGAAACCAGCCAAACAAACATATGATGAGTTTGCTTGAGAGAGAGAGAGAGAGAAAAAACTACTTCGAGAAGTAGTGTCTCTCTTGTAAGATTTGTAAGATCACAAACCTTGATCTGTTACAAGAGCTTATCTTGGTAGAAGAGTTTAAAAAGTGTGCACCTGAGAATGTAGTTGTTCACTTGAATAAGCAAAACGCACTCTCTGAAGCAGCAGGGATAGCAGATGAGTTTGCAGACTGAAAGAGAGATTTCTTATGTTCTGTTGGAGAGAACAGAGAGGGGTCATGGATCTGTTGCAAAACACTTTGATAACAAGCACTTTTACTTCTACTGCTTAATTGAGGTCACCTGATTTCTGATGGCAAAGTGTGGAAATGGAATAAAAAAGCTGCTGCAAAAGTGTGGCTTTTGCTCAGGCTGTTTTGGTCATGGAATGTTCTTCCATGCCATCTAAAAGTTCTGGGTATGAATCGTTTCTCCTACTGACTCCCCTGATAAGCCTAATTAAATTTTAATGGACACTGGTGCAGCACGGGGGGGGGGGCACGGTGGCTTAGTGGTTAGCACGTTTGCCTCACACCTCCAGGGTTGGGGGTTCGATTCCTGCCTCTGCCGTGTGTGTGGAGTTTGCATGTTCTCCCCGTGCCTCGGGGGTTTTCTCCGGGTACTCCGGTTTCCTCCCCTGGTCCAAAGACATGCATTGTAGGTTGATTGGCATCTCTAAATTGTCCATAGTGTGTGAGTGAAGGAGAGTGTGTGTGCTCTGTGATGGGTTGGCACTCCGGTCAGGGTGTATCCTGCCTTGATGCCCAATGACGCCTGAGATAGGCACAGGCTCCCCGTGACCCGAGTATAGATCGGATAAGCGGTAGACAAAGAATGAATGGTGTAGCACAATTGTTTATTTTAGCTGACATCTTGCCATTCTTGCTTGAGATGTATTGATTTATTGTTACGCAGTATTGAGTCAACGTGCCGATGCATATGGTTCACCTTAAGTCTGAACTGGTTACATGTACAGTTCCTCTTGGAGTATAAACTGCACTGCCAGTGGATGGTATAACCCTTTTCTTGGGGAATGACTGGTGGTGAGGTTTTTCCCTATCCAATTGTTAATAGGCCTGACACATCTATCAGCTATTGAACTGAAACAATTTAAAATTGATAGAGAACACTTTATTACTGCTCAGCAATCTGACCTGTCTCTAATGTCCGGTTTTGAAGCTGCTGTTTAGTTAGATGATTAAAGTATCAATTCTGATTCCTCAGTCTGTGGATATACTACAAATGGTGTCTTTTCATTACCATCTCGCTGTGTGTGAATCAAATTAAGATCTTAATTCCCAGATATGTGAAGTGTAGGACTCTTTCAATAGGAGTCTGTTTTAATCTTTAAAACATCTAAAATTTTTTTAGAGGATACTTAGAAATTACTCAGAAATATTGAGTTTTTGGTAAATAAACCAATGCTTCATTTATATTGAACATAGTGAAATGTGAGTTTATGAAGGCTGTTGTTACTTGGTGTGTAAAAAGGTGGTCCAAGGGCAAGTGTGAGACCTGTTGAAGAAAAAGTTATTGCAGCTGCAACATTTTCTAGGTATTGTAAGTTTCCTTTCCTACTGTAGTTGCGCCATTAACAGAACTCCTCAGCACTTCTAGGAAATCTGTGTGAAGTCCTGACTGTGTGTGTAATTTCAGTGCTGCGAAAAACCTATTATGCCATGCTGATATTATTTCTACACAAAATTGTACTCTGCTGTTCAAGTTGCAGGTGGATGTGAATATCTTGGGAGCAGGAGCTGTACTACTACGGGAAAATTCAAGTGGCATAGAACATTTAGTATGTTACTTCTTCAAGAATTTAACAAAGTACCAGAAACACTATAGTGTACAATATAGTGAAAGAGGCCTTAGCCTCGCTTTTAGCTTTGCAGCAGTTAAAGATTTATCTGTGCAGTATCTGTAATCAGGTGGTGGATCACAACCACTTAGTATTCTTGTCAAGAACGTGTAACTCGAATCAGCGCCTGATGCAGTGAGCTTTGATCATACTAGAGTAAAATCTTGACATTTAACATCACAAGGGAACTGAGATTGTTGTGGCTGATTCAGTTTAAAAATTATAGTGTTAATAAGCAGTGTGTTAACAGTAATTATAGTTTAACGCTAATTGATGAATTTCCAAAATTTCTAGGAGTAATATTTGTAACATATTGGTGAGAGTGAACATGTCCAGAGATGTATTCTTTTATTATTGTTACCTGTGCACTTTATTGCTATTGTGAAATGTTGGGCTTGTTATGAAGAACTGCGTTATGGTGTATTGTGGTGTGTTTCTCCCGGTGTTTTCTTCCTCTCAGTTTCTCTTTTTGGCTCCTCCTTCTCATTCTCTCTAGCAGGTAGCAGATAGCCAACAGCTGCACCTGCTTACCAATTAGGAATAACTTTAAGAAACTTTCTTCCAGTGAGCTTTCTCTGAAGTTATTTTGGCAAACCTTGTCCTGTCCCAGCTCATTCTGCTTCATACACTTTTGAGTGATTTCACGCTACTTTGTACTTTGTTGATGGTGTAGCTTGAAAGCTTAGTTGCAGCTTCTCCCAGGTAGTGTTACTTTAATTACTGTTAGTGTTTCCAATGTTTCAACCTGCTGTTCATCTTGAACATTTGTTTGATTATTATTTTATGGCCGTTACAGGAAGGAAATTTCACATTATTCCTGTTTGTGAGCTTGAATAAACCTTGCTGTGTGCTGGTGCAGGGTAAAGACCATTGCTCTTTAAAATATGGTCATATCCTGTAGTGTCCTCTGAGCTCGTGGACAGTCTGAGGTGCAACCTGGCGGCGTCGGATGGTCATGATGGAACATAATGTCCCAAAGGTGTTCTATTGGATTGAGGTCAGGCGAGCGTGTGGGCCATTCAATGGTATCAATTCCTTCATACTCCAGGAACTGCCTGCAAACTCTCGCCACATGAGGCTGGGCATTGTCATGCACCAGGAGGAACCCAGGACCGACTGCACCAGTGTAGGGTCTGACAATGGGTCCAAGGATTTCATCTCGATACCTAATGACAGTGAGGGTGCCATTTTCTAGCCTGTAGAGGTCTGTGCGTCCCTCCATGGATATGCCTCCCCAGACCATCACTAACCCACCACCAAACCGGTCATGCTGAACGATGTTACAGGCAGCATAACGTTCTCCACGGCTTCTCCAGACCCTTTCATGTCTGTCACATGTGCTCAGGGTGAACCTGCTCTTATCTGTGAAAAGCACAGGGCGCCAGTAGTGGACCTGCCAATTCTGGTGTTCAATGGAGCATGCCGATCGAGCTCTATGGTGCCGGGCAGTAAGCACTGGGCCCACCAGAGGATGTTGGGCCCCCAGGCCACCTTCATGAAGTCTGTTTCTGATTGTTTGGTCAGAGACATTCACACCAGTGGCCTGCTGGAGGTCATTTTGTAGGGCTCTAGCAGTGCTCATCCTGTTCCTCCTTACACAAAGGTGCAGATACCGGTCCTGCTGATGGGTTAAGGACCTTCTACGGCCCTGTCCAGCTCTCCTAGAGTAACTGACTGTCTCCTGGAATCTCCTCCAATCTGCTCTTGAGACTGTGCTGGGAAACCTTCTGGCAATGGCACGCATTGACGTGCTATCCTGGAGGAGTTGGTCTGCCTGTGCAACTTCTGTAGGGTCCAGGTATCGCCTCCTGCTACCAGTAGTGACACTGACTCTAGTCAAATGCAAAACTAGTGAAAAACAACCAGGAGAGATGAGTAGGGAAAAAATGTCAATGGCCATTCCTGTTTTGGGGGTCATCTCATTGTTGCCCATCTAGTGCACCTGTTGTTAATTTCATTAACACCAAAGCAGCTGAAAAAGATTAACAACCCCCTCTGCTACTTAACTGACCAGATCAATATCCCAGGAGTTTAATTGACTTCATGCTATACTCTGATTTAAATGTGTTCCTTTAATTTTTTTGAGCAGTATATCTGGGAGTTAGTTCACACACTGATGGTGTGTGATGGTGTATCTCCAGAGACCTAAGAATCAGACTTGATGTTCAAATTGCCCCTGTGGCTCCTTACTGCCCTTGACAGGAGCAGCAATGCTTCCTGACATACATCACTGTGTGGCATAGAAACTTTGGTGTGATCAATTGAGCATACCACCAGTGAACATCTGCTAGAGATCTACATCTGGTGATGCTGTGAGAAGGCAAGGAGGACCATCAATCTAGTCACCCTAACCACAGCCTGTTTTCACAGTTATGCTCAGGCAAATACTACCACAGCATGAGAACTAACACAGTGTGTGTTTCAGGAGGAGCTTCTTTCCATAAACAATCAAGACTCTGAAGGGGAACTCTGATCAGTCATAAGTGCCTATATCTCCATTTTGTAGACACACACACGCATTCATCTCCACCTACAAGGACCAGAACTGTTCTTTCATGTCATTCATTCCAACAGCACAAGAAAAACACACACCACCTCAGGACATTCATGTACATAATATGTGTAATGTATATCATGTGCACTTGCAAAGGTTTATTCTGTACAGTTATATTTTATTGTTATTGTCCTGAACTGTTGTGTAAATTGTATTTTATGTGCCTTATGTGTCCTTGATTTTTGTGATGTTTACATGGCTTGGGAATTTCCTATTAATAATTGTATTGCTGTATAGAATTATATAGCTGTATAGCTCTTTGTATGACGAATAAAGATGAACTGAAATAGAGAAGTGGAATTGACTTAAGTGAAGCAATTCAATTCAGTTTATTTGTATAGCGCCTTTTACAATGGACATTGTCTCAAAGCAGCTTTACAAAAATATAGAAACAGAAAGGAGAGGAAAAAAAGAATCATTAATTTATTAAACTATTTTATCCCTATTTATCCCTAATGAGCAAGCCTGCGGCGACGGTGGCAAGGAAAAACTCCCTGTGATGAGATGAGGAAGAAACCTTGAGAGGAACCAGACTCAAAAGAGAACCCATCCTCATTTGGGTGACACTGGACAGTAAATAATGTAAATGTAAATAGTGTCCTTTCTACAACAGCAACCAAAGGCCCATGAGGAACTACTAGGTCAAAGTAGTTTCTGAGTTCATTATAGGCACTAATTCCTTGCTGTCAAAAGCTGACAAATATCACAACAGATCGGTGACGGTGTTATAGTCCCCAAGTGGCTCTGTCCACGGCTGTCTCCTGGACACAGGCTGTCCACACAGATCCATCCACAGCATCAGTGAGCACCACCAAGCGATGAGACTACGACCAGGGGTAGAGCCAGTGGTCACACTGGAAACTCAAAATACTGGGAGCTCGTGAGTGGGACGTATAGCTTGACAGAGAAAGACACACACACAGAGAGAGAGAGAGAGAGAGAGAGAGAGAGAGAGAGAGAGAGAAAGATATTAAGTATGCTTGTGATCATGTGATGTTTAAAGACAATGTAGATTATGTGCAAATTGCAGGCAGGGACTACGGCAGAACTAGCTATGACAGCATAACTGAAAGGGAGAGCCAGAAGGTCACAGACATGAAGGCTTCCCGCGACATAAAGCGTCCAACCACTTCACAGTCAGCAAACCTAAGAGACTTGAGAGGGTCGTAAGGCGACAGCATCCAAACATCCCAGTACACCAAACACTCCATGCCCATGACCCTTCCAGATCTGCTCTTTTAACTAAGAAAAGCTATACATTGAAAGCTTGACTAAACAAATGTGTCTTCAGTCTAGAGTTAAACATTGAGACTGTGTCTGAATCCCGAACACTAATTGGAAGGCTATTCCATAACTGTGGGGCTTTGTAAGAAAAAGCTCTGCCCCCTGCTGTAGCCTTTGCTACTTGAGCTACTACCAAATAACCTGCACCCTTTGATCGGAGTAGGCGTGGCGGATCATAAATAACCAAAAGATTGCTCAGGTACTGTTGTGCGAGACCATTTAGTGCTTTATAAGTTAATAATAGTATTTTGTAACCACTGTGGAATTTGACTGGGAGCCGATGTAGTGTGGCTAAGATAGGAGTGATGTGTTCGTATCTTCTGGTTCTATTTAGGACTCTAGCTGCTGCTTTCTGGACTAACTGGAGCTTGTTTATGCTCCTACTGGAACATCCAGACAGTAAGGCATTACAGTAATCCAATCTAGAGGTAACAAAAGCATGAACTAGTTTTTCTGCATCATGAAGTGACATCATATTTCTTACCTTAGCAATATTTCTAAGCAAATGTGTGGGGCTGAGAAAAAGATGAGTGTGAATATGTTTAGCCTACTTTTGGCCTCAGCTGTACTGTAACTATGTTGAAGGAGTAAAATCTTTCAAGAGCTTGTCATTAGCCAGTTACCTCCTAGTGTTTGCTATATAAATGTGCTCATTTGTCAGTACCATAAACAGCAACTATTCTTCTACATCCACTCGTCTCCTAATATTACACTGATCAGGCATAATATTGTTACACCTGCCTAATATTGTGTTGGTCCCCCTTTTTCTGCCAAAACAGCCCTGACCTGTCAAGGACTGGGCTCCACTAGATCCCTGAAGGTGTGCTGTGGTATCTGGCACCAAGATGTTAACAGCAGATTCTTTAAGTCCTGTAAGTTATGAGGTGGGGCCTCCATGGATCAAACTTGTTTGTCCAGCACATCCCACAGATGCTCAATTGGATTGAGATCTGGGGAATTTGGAGGCCAAGTCAACACCTCAAACTCGTTGTTGTGCTCACCAAACCATTCCTGAAGCCTTTTTGCTTTGTGGCACTGAGCATTATCCTGTTGAAAGAGGCCACAGCCATCAGGGAATACTGTTTCCATGAAAGAGTGTATTTGGTCTGCAGCAATGCTTAGGTATGTGGTACATGTCAAAGTAACATCCACATGGATGGCAGGACCCAAGGTTTCGCAGCAGAACATTGCTCAAAGCATGACACTGCCTCCACCGGCCTGCCTTCTTCCCATAGCGCATCCTGGTGCCATGTATTCCCCAGGTAACAGACGCACACACAGGCATCTAAGTGATGTTAAAGAAAACATGATTCATCAGACCAGGCCACCGTCTTCCATTGCTCCGTGGTCCAGTTCTGATGCTCACGTGCCCATTGTTGCCACTTTCGGCGATGCACATGGGTCAGCATGGGCACCCTGACTGGTCTGCGGCTATGCAGCCCCATACACAACTGCGATGCACTGTGTATTCTGACACCTTTCTATCAGAACCAGCATTAACTTCTTCAGCAATTTGAGCAACAGCTCGTAGCTCGTCTGTTGGATTGGACCACACAGGCCAGCCTTCTCTCCCCACGTGCATCAATGAGACTTGGCCACCCATGACCCTGTTGCCGGTTCACCACTGTTCCTACCTTGTACCACTTTAGAGAGATACTGACCACTGCAGACTGGGAACACCCCACAAGAGCTGCAGTTTTGGAGATGCCTTGATCCAGTCGCCTAGACATCACAATTTGGCCATCATTCACTAGCTTCCAACAATTTAGAGACAAATAAATACCTTACCTATTCAGCATGAATTTACAGTAATCTTCCCTTCTCTTTAATTACAAACAAAAAAACCCAAAACACTTAAACACTCCACATAGCACTGTAAAGTTCAATCCAAAAACATGGTCCCCATTCTACCAGAGGTGCAGGCACAATATAAATAATAAACCAATACCTGAAGGTAATTCCAATAAAAAAATACAAAAAAGAAGCAAAGGAACAAGACACCTAAAGGCATATACAGGGGCATGGTTCAGTACCATATCCCTTTACAAACACAACTAAATGACAAGGGCTCATAATATCCATGAACAGTTTATATATAAAGCTAAGAAGAAATGAAGAGAAGGAAAAGGTCATACCCGGAGAGGGCGCTGGCAGGTGAACCTCGGCAGCCTGCTTGTTTTTGTGTATTTTGTGCCACGCCTTTCCTATTGTTCTCTGTTCCTTGTTTTCTGTTCATGTCAGGTTTAGGTTTTGTTATCGTCATGTCTTAGTAGTTAAGTTAGTTTTCCCCATGTCTTGTGTTTATATTAATAAAGCTTATTTGAATCCCGTGTATGGGTCTACTTCCATGGCGTGCAGGCGAGTGCTCGTACTACCATGGAGGTCAGGGTTCGAGCCCCGCATAGGGCGGGGGCAAAATGGCCGACCATTCCTGAAGACCCAGCGAGATTCCCAGCTAGTTCCTGTTCCTGACTAGGTGTTGCAGTCTACCAGTGAGAACCCCGGATTCCCAGCGAATGACATCCAACAGACAACCTGCCTCGGAGGGCATTCGAGCAGGTGGGTCCCCTTCCCGTTTCCCCGGGGAGGTGCCTCCATCCTTGTTCCGGTTGAGGACGCTGCTCCGTGAGGGCGTTTCCGCAGAGGACACCGCTCAACTTCATGCCATGGGGGGCACTGCCTTTTTATTGGTCCCACTGGAAGTGTGGCTTCCACCACCTTGCCAGCCGGGGATGCCGCTCCACGATGGAGTTTCTGTGGAGGACGGCACTCGCCATTCCCGGTGGAGGGCGCCACCTGGAGCGCCTTTTTAGCTTTGCTGGAGGTGCTTCAGGAGCCGTGCTGGCAGGTAAACCTTGGAAGCCTGCTTGTTTGTGCGTATTTTGTGCCACGCCTTTCCTATTGTTCTCTGTTCCTTGTTTTCTGTGCATGTCAGGTTTAGGTTTTGCTATCGTCATGTCTTAGTAGTTAAGTTAGTTTTCCCCATGTCTTGTGTTTATATTAATAAAGCAGTGCTTCTTTGAATCCCGTGTATGGGTCTACTTCCATGGCATGCAGGTGAGTGCACATACTACCACGGAGGTCCGGGTTCGAGCCCCGCATAGAGGCTGTGATTGATCTCCTGAGTCCTCATAAGTGTGCATACATATTCCATACCAATTCCAAGACAACATACCCTTCACAGCACTCCAAATCACTATTAGAGCATTGCCAGAGTGAATTACAGAAGCACAAGAACGTCATATAATGTATTTTTCATCACTTGACTGATCAAAATCAATCAAACAAACAAATAAAAAACAAGCAAGCAAAATCCTGCACATTGTAACCTTAAATGGTAATTGGTTCCAGAAACTGTTGTAATTGTGTTACTCCAATTGAAATCCATTATTGTGTTCAATAAAACAAGTAAATTGTCTCCCCTTTGGGTTGTAAGGTTTGGATGTGCCCTGGCATTTCTAAAGATCAATTCAGAGTTGAAAAAATGGCAAAAACCAGACAGAAACACATTGGTCTGTTTTTGCTGTTCAGCATGTCAGATACTGAAGATTTCATACACAGATGTCTACTATTATGTTAGGAGATGAGGTCAAATTGGATCTAACCAGGTTAGGAAAAGAAGCAAAAGGTTCAGTTTCACATGGAGGATAAATACATTAGTGTCTGTAGTTTGAAAAACAGAAGCCTTATAAGTCTTCAGTTGGCTGCTTCTTTAAATAGTACATGCAAAATACAAATTTTATCTTCAACAGGGAAAACATGATGCTGGTTTTACAGGGAGAGAATGGACTTGAAAAGAGAATTATAGCTGGATGAATCTGACGCTTTTGGACACGTGAGTATATGTGAAACTCAGACTAAATGAAAGATACTAAATAAAGACTGCATGCCTTCTGCCAAGTATGGGTGAATGACATGTAATGCACTGAAGTGGCTTTGGTGCTAGAAAGCATTTCATAGACTACATTTAAACAATAAAGTTTACCACAGTTTAACTTCATCGTGCCATCCCCTGTGGTCAGCATGGGATTGGTGCAAATTTTAATTTGCAGGAAGACAACAATCCAAATCATAGTTTTGATGAATAATAATAATAAATAAAGTTGGTGAGAAACAGGAAGCTGGTGTACTATCGTCACAGGACACTTCTGAACACGTGTGAGATACTGTAAAGTTAGAGAAAATGACCTACAAGCCAGTCACACCTCTGTGAAGAACTATAGAGGTATGCATTGAAATTTCCTCACAAACACAAGAAATTCTATACGATGATATATTAATCTGGGTGTATAGTCAAAAATACTGTTATTACAAAGATATTCTGTGGGGCTAAATTTGATTCTGTTGCTAGGCATTGGAAAAGAAAGTAATGGGAGCTTATGAGAAGTGCCAATATGCAAAAATACTTCTGTACCAAAATAGGAAATCATAGTGTCTGCACTATTTACCAGTGCACACTGGTATGTATTTCCTTACATTATGAAACGTAGAGAATTTCCATGTGCCAAGCACCAACAGTAAAGTCATCACTTTTGGTGACATTTTAGTATATGACCTTATATGATCTTATATTGTATGAGTTCATGGTTGTTTATTTGTAAATCATTTATCTAGGTCAACTTTCCAAAAATCTTATATTTCTGACAAGCTCTTTGTTCTGTGGAGACCTTTCCTCCAGGCACTCCACTTTCCTCCCCCAATCTAAAGACATACATGGCAGACTGATTGGAATCTTTAAATTGTCTGTAGTGTATGATTGTGTGTGATTTTGGCCTGCAATGGATTGGCACCTTGTCCATGGTGTCCCCCACCTTGTGCCACGAGTCCCTTAGGCTAGGCTCCAAACTCCCTGTAACCTAAGTAGGATAAGTGGTTCAGAAATTGGATGGATGGATTGATGAATCGGAATTGTGAGGCCTTGTGAACACTGACATGATTTGTACTTTGTCCTGTTGTGTTTTTCATCCTTCACTAACTCAAAAATATTGATTAATGCCACAAAGGAGCATTCAATATTCATGTCTTGAAATGAGATGGTTTCC
Organism: Hemibagrus guttatus; assembly: GCA_033459395.1. NCBI lineage: Eukaryota > Metazoa > Chordata > Actinopteri > Siluriformes > Bagridae > Hemibagrus > Hemibagrus guttatus. The sequence goes on along the minus strand of JAUCMX010000017.1, from coordinate 4,382,254 downwards.
TGTCATTATCTGGTCCTGGAGGAATTTAGGTCAATATAAGGGCAAACATTATTGTATTCAGATAACCAGATTAGTAGATTATTTCTATTACAGAAATAGTATTCTCATTTAGTTAATTTCAGATTTTCTGTCTGATCTAAAATATCAGTTTTGCATGTACCATACATGTACAGTATATAAGAATGAATTGAAGTTCGCCTCATTGTGAAACAAATGCTCAAACTGTGAAAAATTGTTTATTCACATATTACTTTCAAGATGAATTCTCACTACATATACTGAGTCATTTCTAAATTCTCAGTACAACTTCAACCTTATTTTGGGTGTGAGTTTTTTTCCTAGTAATCAGTTGAGAACATAGTGAGCATGGAGCAGGATTTCTAATATGCCTGTGCATTGATTGGAAAGATAAAGAATAGCTCTTCATTATGAACACAGGTCCTGAGGGTCCGTGCACTGTTAACTTCAGACACACAGAGAAATATGGATTTCTGCACAAGTCACACTGCTCCAATATATTCCAGGTTTAATATGCTCAAGGACCTCTCCTAATGACATGCCTAAACCCCCACCCCAAGTCATTTCCTTATTCCCAGCAGCATGGATCTCTAAAATAGGAATGCATGGCTTTGTGAACAGGATCGATTTGGTGAGAATGTTGGATTACTGTTCTAATAACATTCAGATAAGGTCTACCATCATACTTTACAGGTTAGTTCAGGATTATCTTGAGATCCTGGGTTTGACAAAACATTAACATCACAGCTAACTTCAAATTCTACATCCAGATCATGTGATGTAGTGCAAAAAAAGGTATGCAGTATATACTGCAGTGCATTATTTAGGATAGATGTAACAGCTTTAGGCTAACAAGCAGGTGAGCTGTCAAAAAAATGAAATCATAAAGAATCCCCTAGTGCCTAAAGAGCACGCAATACAAGCCACACTCGTTTCTGATTGAACGGGAGCATGCATTGATTGCATCGACCTTCTGGTCTCCAAAGCACAGGATTTAATGTAACCCTGCAATCTGAAGAGCTGCCTGATGAAAAACGAGAGGAACCTGTGCTTCCGCATTTCTCCTCCCACTCTCCCACATTGCTCTGTTTTTACTAGTAGAGTCATTAGTGCATTAGCAGCAATGAATGCACTCTTTCCTTTTGATGGCTTTTGGGACTGAAGCTTTTCTGCTTAAAGCTGAGCAAAAGGATTTGCAGTGTCTCTAAATTATTTCCGCAATTCACATCATTCAATTTGTATTCAGCGGCTTTGGAGCCAGGGAACAAAATATCATGTTGGGAAATACAGAGCAAAATCAGAAAGTCATGTTTTCTGAAGCTGCAATCTTTTACATTTTAAACAGTCTCCCTAGCCTTGATTACAGGATTACATGTTATTCATGTTCCTCACAGCAGACAAATGCCATAAAATTATAAAATCAGACAAGAAGAGCTGAGAACTTGGTAAATAATGTGTTATTATTATATGTCCAAGACGTATATTACAGAAATGTGAGATCATACACCACAATGCCAGTTTAAATCAATGTTGTTACATTTGCTTGTCTGAATCAGGGTTCACTGCACTGTTTAATTGTACTGAGTTCAATATTTTGGTTTATATTTATCGCTTTCTCTGTTTAGTTGCCCTCTCTTACTTCTCATCACTAATTAATTATTAATGCCATCTCAGGCATCATTGGGCATCAAGGCAGGATACACCCTGGACGGAGTGCTAACCCATCGCAGGGCACACACACACTCTCATTCACTCATGCAATCACACACTACGGACAATTTAGAGATGCCAATCAACCTACCATGTATGTCTTTGGACCGGGGGAGGAAACCGGAGTACCCGGAGGAAACCCCCGAGGCACGGGGAGAACATGCAAACTCCATGTCATCCAAACACACATGGCGGAGGTGGGAATGGAACCCCCAACCCTGGAGGTGTGAGGCAAACGTGCTAACCACTAAGCCACCATGCCCCCCCCTTCAATTTCAATTGATCTGAAATTTATTTGTATAACGTTTTTAACAATGGACGTGGTCACAAAGCAGCTTCACAGAAATATATAAATTAAGGATTCTAAATGAATACATTTAAAAGTGTATCACTAATGAGCAAATCAGAGGCAAGGTAAAACTGCTTGGGCGTATATGAGGAGGAAACATTGACTGGAATGGGAACCCATCATCATCTGGGTGACACCAAATAGTGTGATTAGAAAGAACTCCCTTCTAAAACCCTTCCAAATACTACATGATTGTATGACGACCAAGCATAACATCATGACCACCTGCCTAATATTGTGCTGGTCCCCCTTTTGCTGCCAAAACAGCCCTGACCCGTCATGCACTGTGTATTCTGACACCTTTCTATCAGAACCAGCATTAACTTTGTCAGCAATTTGAGTAACAGTAGCTCGTCTGTTGGATCAGATCACACGGGCCAGCCTTCGCTCCCCACGTGCATCAATGAGCCTTCGCCGCCCATGACCCTGTCACTGGTTCACCACTGTTCCTTCTTTGGACCACTTTTGATAGATAGTGACCACTGCAGACCGGGAACACCCCACAAGAGCTGCAGTGTCGAAGATGCTCTGATCCAGTTGTCTAGACATCACAATTTGGCCCTTGTCAAATCCTTACGCTTGACCACATGGACTTTGAGGACAAAATGTTAACTTGCTGCCTAATATATCCCACCCACTAACCATCACCCATGATGAGGAGATAATCAGTTGTCATAATGTTATGGCTGATCAGTGTAGTTTCTATAATATAGTTGCTGTCAAAGTTTAAAATCTCAATATGGAATAAAATAAAGAAATATATCACATAAAGCAAATTTTAATATGGAGTGAAACAAAAATTTTCAATGTGGCCAATGCATCCATGTATTTAATTTCAAGTACACTACTCTCAGCTACTGCATGTCATGCAGAATCGTCACAAAAATGACAGGTGATTTTGAAATACTTCTTATGTTTAACCTTCAAACCATGCCACATGGCAACTGTTGCTATGCAAAGCGGCAATGCTTTTAGCAATGTTGAGAAAAAAAGAAAAAAGAAAAGAGGCAGCATGTTTATTCCTTTTTGCTGATTTTTATATTCAGCTCATGTATGCTTGACTTTGCTCAGAAGACCACTACACAAATATTCGACTCTTTTCATACTGTGACTGACGTTAAAAGTTCGGGGCTCTTTTCCATTGAAAAGATTGAAGTAGACTGCTGTATTTATTCAGGTCCTAACTGATACGAATATTAAACTCCAACAAAAGACATGATATACAGAATATAGCAGAAAAAGTGTTAAAATGTGTCCTTCCATGGGGTATTTCACTTTTTGGCTCTGACAGTAGTTTCACAGAGAACATATAGGTAAAATACAGAAACAAAACATATTAGTGGCCAGCTGTCAAGCAACCAACTACACTGATAAAAACTAGAAGAAAAACCGGGTCTACAAATACTGAAGAATAAGAAACATGAAAGCTTGGAGAAGATGACAGAGATGTGTGCCGGTTAAAATAGATAGGATTAAAAATAAAATAAAATAAAATAAAAAATATATGATTAATAATTCATTGCCTACCACTTATCCGAACTATTCTCGGGTCACGGGGAGCCTGTGCCTATCTCAGGTGTCATTGGGCATCAAGGCAGGATACACCCTAGACGGAGAGTCAACCCATCGCAGGTCACACACACACACACACACACACACACACACACACCACACACACACACACACACACACACACACACACACACACACACACACACACACACACACGGCAGAGGCAGGAATCAAACCCCCAACCCTGGAGGTGTGAGGCAAACGTGCTAACCACCAAGCCACCGTGCCCCCCTGTTAGAGACTACATGAGACTACAGTTTTCATTGTGTGTTTCATCAGATGACACCAAAATTTTGGGCTATGCACCCTATTGTAAAATATGGAAATGGATAATTGATGCTTTGGGTCTGTCTTGGCTGGCTGGTGGTTCAGGGGTTCTTGTAAAAATGAATGCCATAATAAATTCTGCTAAGCATATTTTAGCCCTAAGTCTGGTTACCTCTGCATAGAAGTTAATATTTGGCCACAGGCATATCTTTTATCAAGATAATAACTGCAATGGTATAGCACAGAATCTCAAAACAGTGTCATGTCTAAAATTAAGAAGGCAGCCCTAAGAATCTAAAAGAACTTGAAAAGCTCTGCATTGTGGAGTGGTACAAGATCCCTCTACAGGGAAGCGAACTTGAAGATGCTTAAAAACCTATAGAAAACATTTTAATATTTGGAAAAAAAGAAATATATCCAAATAAAAGTATACACTGCTATAAAAAATAATATTCTATAATATACTATTATATTTTTTATATACTAATATAAATATTTGTATACTCATTAAATTAAAGATATAATTATTTCAGTTGTACATTGTATAATCTACATTATTTGTACATTTGATCATTAATCCCTCAGGAGTGCATGTCTTTGTCCAGTAAGAGACTATTGTATATACACCGATTAGGGATAACATTATGACCACCTGCCTAATATTGGGTTGGTCCCCCTTTTGCTGCCAAAACAGCCCTGACCTGTCAAGGCATGGACTCCACTAGATCCCTGAAGGTGTGCTGTGGTATCTTGCACCAAAATGTTTGCTGATCCTTGAAGTCCTGTAAGTTGCGAGGTGGGGCCTCCATGGATCGGACTTGTTTATTCAGCGATGCACAAGGGTCAGCATGGGCACCCTGACTGGTCTGCGGCTATGCAGCCCCATAAGCAACAAACTGTGATGCACTGTGTATTCTGACACCTTTCTATCAGCAGTAACTTCTTCAGAAATTTGAGGAACAGTAGCTCGTCTGTTGGCTAGGACCACTCGGGCCATCCTTTGCTTCCCATGTGCATCAGTGAGCCTTGGCCATCCATGACCCTGTCGCTGGTTCACCACTGTTCCTTCCTTGGACCACTTTTGATAGATAGTGACCACTGCTATTTTTCCTGCTTCTAACACATCAACTCTGAGGACAAAATGTTCACTTGATGCCTAATATATCCCACCCACTAACAGGTGCCATGATGAGTCAGTGTTATTTACTTCACCTGTCACAGCTCATAATGTTCTGCCTGATCTTTGTATTATGTGTGTTGTGTGTACTGTATATTGTTTGTATAATTGTTTGAAAGATTAAAGTATTAAATATGATTCATAACTCAATGCCATTCAAATTATTTTTTAATTACGTACAGAAAATGAATCTGAGCCAAATGTTTCTGGAATTGACCACTCAGTGAGTGAATTATGATGTAATTTTAATCTGTAAAATCGTTAAGAGAATTATTCTTAGGTGGCGAGCTTTGATTGATTTCTGGCTCATCAGCCGAGTGATGTAAAATTGTGGAATTAAGGAGGCAGCAAATGTGGCAAGCAGGAAGGGTTTAGTGTGGATCTGCACAGAGAGGGAAGTGATTGCAGATGAGCTAGAAGAGTAATGACTAATGTGGGATACCTGCGTTCATGCTGTGTTTTTTGAGCAGTGTGTTTATTGGTGTGGAAACAGTGGTGTAGATTCTAGTCATGTGACGGGTTCCCTTTTGAGTCTGGTTTCTTCCTCTTACCATCTAAGGGAGATAGTAGCCTTCCTCTAAAAAGGCTATGTTGAGATGCAACTTGAAGAAGCTGTGAATATCGGATGCAAATTTTGTTCAGCATTTCAAAAAGCCAAGGCAACACCAAATTGAATTTGCATACACTCACTTTTGTGTTCATCTCTTTGTGTTACTTTTCTCCAAGATTCATTTGTGACTCTACTGAATTTCAGTGGGAAACTCTGGTATACTTTAAGCTTAACTAATCAACAACATACACAACACACTGAACTCATGTAATATTGATATGCTATGTACTAGTGGGTGGAGAATACTGTAATTAAAGACATGTCTTTCAGGATAATAAAAATAATATTTTAATAGTGTAAAAAATTATAAATAAATTATAAATAAAAGTTATAAGCATTTAAATCGAGGCTCTAAGCAGGGATTGGTATTAGTGAACATGCTTGTTAGAAGTTTCTGTCATTTTATTTTTGGAAACTAGGATTTTTCGCACTACAGCACTATACATAAAACTTACACAATTTGGCGCCAGTCCAAAAAAAGGCTCTTACTGGCTGGGACATTATTTGTTGGTTGTAGCTCACAAAATCTCAAATGGTTGAAAAAAAAAAAAAAGACTTATTTTCCCAACCAAGAATTTATACAGGGTTGCTGGAAAAGCTGAAACCTTTTAAAAAACTTTTTAAACAAGTACTGCATGAATGTATTGTGCATTGTTATGTGTGTCCAGTGCACATGTGTATGCATGCCTGAGTATCTGATTTTCCTGTATACTATTACACCATTTGTACACTTTAAGGGAAAAAAAAAGATTTCTTCAAGGGACTGTTAACCCCTTAATGGCCTAGTTTCCCTAGTGAAGCTACTCGCAGCTGAGGCAGACAGAAGACAGACAAACAACAGGCAGTATATGGCTATAGAGCACTTTTTCTATATACCCAAGATGCTATATTTATTCTATATACCTAAGTGCTGTATTTTCTTACATGGAGGGAAAGTGAAGCAGGCTGGGTATCTGGGCTGTGGACCTGTGCCAGGGTGGTGGATTGCTGCTGGTGTTGCAGGGTATGGAGGCTTACCAGAAGGGTAGCACAGTGCAAGATGGGAGAGATGTCTTTGGCGGTGTCATAAGTTTCTGTCAGAATGAAAGAGATATGGATCAGATGTGGTGTGGAGACAGAACCTGTTTACCTTCCTGCCTCTGCTTTGCCTTTTAAAAACTCTCCGAGTTGCTTCACGAGGTTGAGGAACTGCTGCTGTTACCATTTGCTGCCAGCCATGTCTATTCAGCTCAGAACCTATTGGTGGTGAAGTCTGTGTTCAGAGACTGTACACATGTGAAAAGCTTGATTATGGTATTCCATTGGTTGCCTCGGGAGGTCTTGCAGACAGATTTACACTCTTTAGGTTTAGGAGCTGATCCATGGCAACCCTCTTGTGGAATCCAATGCTTAGTGATGGGTAGCAAGGTATCCATAAGGGTTCTAGGGATAACCCGGGGCTTCTAGGTCAACTCTGCCACCAGATGTGTACTATAGAGACCACAGTGCACCTGGATTTCCTCCTAGAGGGTGTTGTAGTTGGTGGCCTCCCCCAGTATGGGGGCATATTAGTCCTGCTGGGCCACCCTAGAGAGGAATGGGACATGTTCTCTTATGCAGATCTTCATGGATGGCGATCCACTCAAAGGTGTGCATGTAGGCATCTACCTCATCTTTGGCTGACATCTTGGAGATCAGATGCTGGCCATCTCAGCGGAAGATAGGGACTGCAGATGCTGTTCTCTGCTTGTAGAGGGCCAGCAGTTCTCAAATTGGCAGCACAGAACACTTCCTTTAGCTCTTGCAACACTGCCTGCTGTTGAAGACTGGTTTCCAGCAGGTGTCTCATCACTGGGTGGGCGTCTGGTTTGGATTTGTGCCTGCATTCTCCAACAGTGTAGCTACTCACAGCTGTGGCAGACACAGAACAGCAGAATTAGTGCAAAAAAAATATATGTTCTTAAGTGGAGGGAAAGTGGGTTGTGCTAGCTTAGTGTTTAAGGCTTTGGACTACTGATCGGAAGGTTGTGAGTGAGAATCCAAGGTCCACCAAAATGAGATAAAATGTAAGTCGAGCTGGATAAATGCGTCTACCAAATGCTATAAATGTACCATGTAGCTGGTAGGATTTCTGGGGTGTGGAATATCCTACACAATATCCTACAGTTGTGGGCACAAGACAGGGGACATCCTGGATGGGGTGCCAATCCATTGCAGGGCACAAACACAGTACAGACAATTTACAAATGCCAATCAATCAACAACACATGTCTTTGTGCTATATTTGGAAACCCCCAAAGCACCAGGAGAACATGCAATCTTAGAGTGGTAGCAGGAATTAAGCCCCCAACCCCAGTGGTGCAAGGCAAACATGCTCAGCACTAAACCATCAAGAAGGTGGAATTCCCTTTACGAGAGAGAGATAGAAGGATGCTTGGGAAGAAACAGTGAAGAACATTAAAGTTACTTAGTAAATGTTGTCATGCTTTATTAACTGTATAACAAATGTGTCTACAGCATATAGAGCAGTGATTACGCCTACACAGTGAATGAATCTTAATCATATCAAATTTATTGCACATCACATATTTAATTGCTGAAACAATTTAGCCTAAACAAGATTTTCTTTGTCTTTATTTGTCACATATACATTACTGCACAGTGAAATTCTTTCTTTGCATATCCCATCCTTGGGTGTTGGGGTCAGAGCACAGGATCAGCCATGATGCAGCACCCCTGGAGCTCAAGGGCCTAACAGTGGCAGCTTTGCAGCGCTGGGACTTGATCCCCAATCTTCCGGTCAATGACCCAAAGCCCCAAAGTTTCTAGATTTAACCTTTTTACTAGGAGACTATATTGTTTTATATATGAGTGACCACTGTAAATATGTATTACAGGAAGTTGAAAAAAAAAAAAAAGTTTAAAATATGCGATCGTACAAAAAAGGGGAAAATTAACGATTCCTCTCTGAATGGTCATTAAATATTCCTCTGGTAGCTGCTTAGTCAATCACAAAAATGAGCCGTGCAGAGCACAAACATGGGTAAAACCTTTAGTAATGGCAGGAAGGGCAGTTAACTCACGTCACATGTCAAGGTAAAATGTTATGGCATGGTCACCTCCGTCGACAGCTCATTTGGCAGTGTTTGTGTCTGGTAAATGTCTGTAAAAGCTTCATATAATTGGACAAAGACAGGAAGAAAACAGAAAAAAAGTAGAAAAGGAAGGAAGGGAGAGAACAGGAAGAAAGACATGCTTCTTCTTAACACCTCGGCTCATTTTCACCTTGTTGGGAGACGTGTTATTTATTTATTTATTTTTTAAAATCTAGCGTAAAACAGGCATAGAATTTGTGCACTTCGCTTTATTGCACATGCCTGTGATCATCTCTCAGGGGGACAGACTCAGTAGATCTATGAAATCTACCACCTATTTTTATAGACCAGATTGAATATTGGCTACACTAAATGAACTGGCTGACTCAGTGATGATAAAAGTCTGCTTTGACCTTTAAATAAGGGAGCTGTTAAACAAAGGTAGGGAGAAGTGATTCTTTTTTTTTTCCAGCCAGACCATTTATTTGTACAACTCAGTGGAGCCTATCCTGACTGATAATGTTCCCCCTGTTCTTAGTGGATGACCAAACTGACCCTCTGGTGATGTTTTCTCTCATTACGTTCCTTCTGTTCTTCTGTTTGGATTAATGTGTGTCTGCATCTGTGTAAGTAAAAAGAACAGGGAAAAAGTGTCTGGTAATACCTGGATGTATATGCATGTGAGCTTGAAGGTGTGTCTGTAATCTCTCTTTCTCTGTCTCTCACACACACACACACACACCCACACACTCCACACTATTCTGTAATATCATCTCATTATCACTCACCGTTGTACATGATATCCTGCAAAAACACAAGATAGTTTTGAACTTATCGAACTGAGAAACGATTAACTTCCATGCCACAGAGTTCGGGACTTAGGTGACTTTTTAATTGACAAATTTCATCTAATTGCCTTGTGCAGATGCTGTCCTTCTTCCCTTTTAAATAATTGCCTCACGTGTGCCAAGATGCTGTAAAAACTCAGAGGAGATATTGATCTACAAGCTTTATTTAAATGCCAACTGCTTTGAGAGGCTGCTGTGTTTAATTTAAAGGCACTCTTGAACAGACCCTCCAGGCAATGTCTTTTTTTCCTCCTCCATCTTTCTCCGGTTAATAGGATGAAAAAAAAGCACTGACTATATTATTTTTCCCCCTCGATATTCCAGCTTAGGATAACGTGTAGGCGTGGTGCTTTCAGCAGATTGCCTCAAATGGCCAGGCATGTTTTTGGCTGACACCACAGCTGGACTGTCTGTTTGTTTGGTTTGTTTTTCTCCTCTGACACCCACGCCTGTCTGGACTGCGGAGAAATTTACAAGTACATTATAGATGCTTGATCATAAGCGGAGAGGAGCGCATTCAGCGGAGACACGGCAGTTTGAACGTGAACAGTTTGAAAGGCGCATCATGAATCACTTCCATTTCCATCAGATTAAAAAAAACAAAAACGACTAAATGGAAAAATGCAACACATCCAGTGACACATAGTCTTGCCTTCTGTTTGGACAAATTTAGAGAATTTACAGAAGAGCAGGTGTATCTCAATAGCCCCTTAAACCTTTTGTTTTCTTTTTCAATGCTGAGCTGGAAAGATTATTATTTGTATTTAGCTCAAACTTTGCGCAGATGGTTTCTTTTCCCATCTGTGATGATGATCAGGATTTGGAGGTCCCTAAGTAAGAGTACGGTGATGATAGGAAATGATGCAGTTGAAATGATGCAGTGAAAGCAATAAAAGGAGCTGAATGCAGCTGTTGTCGCTGTTCACACCCTCTCATGTTTGACATGAACTGTATCATTTTCGATGCTGTTTAGAGCAGGTTTTACAAATGTTTCATTTACTGAGGACTGTGGGATTCACTGCATAGTTTGTGGGGATTATGTGGTGATGATATAGGAATGAATCGATTAACATTAATTCAATGGTCTGTTTGTGTTCATATGTACACAAAGGTTCGGCTCTTGCTCTTGTTTTTGATACTTTCTTCTCCGTCTTAGTGTTTTAACTACTCTTCCATGTGTGCCACAGCTGCATTAGTCTTAGTGCTAATCTTATTAACAGGCTTTCTTTCTTTCTTTCTTTCTTTCTTTCTTTCTTTCTTTCTTTCTTTCTGTATTTCCGTTATTTCTTTTCTTTCTTTCTTTCTTTCTTTCTTTCTTTCTTTCTTTCTTTCTTTCTTTCTTTCTTTCTTTCTTTCTTTATTTATTTCTGTATTTCTTTTTTTCTTTATATATTTCTGTATTTCCGTTATTTCTTTTTTTTCTTTCTTTCTTGCTTTCTTTCTTTTCTTTCTTTCTTTCTTTCTTTCTTTCTTTCTTTCTTTCTTTCTTTCTTTCTTTCTTTCTTTCTTTCTTTCTTTCTTTCTTTCTTTCTTTCTGTATTTCTTTCTTTCATTCATTCTTTCTTTCTTTCGTTCTTTCTTTCTGTATTTCTTTCTTTCTTTCTTTCTTTCTTTCTTTCTTTCTTTCTTTCTTTCTTTCTTTCTTTCTTTCTTTCTTTCTGTATTTCCATTATTTCCATTATTTCTTTTCTTTCTTTCTTTCTTTCTTTCTTTCTTTCTTTCTTTCTTTCTTTCTTTCTTTCTTTCTTTCTTTTTTTCTTTTTTTCTTTCTGTATTTCTTTTTTTCTTTATATATTTTTGTATTTCCATTATTTCTTTTCTTTCTTTCTTTCTTTCTTTCTTTCTTTCTTTCTTTCTTTCTTTCTTTCTTTCTTTCTTTCTTTCTTTCTTTCTTTCTTTCTTTCTGTTTTGTCTTTCTTTTTTTCTTGTTTTCTGTCTGTTTTATAAGAACTTGTGCCAAGTGTTCACAGCATACAAGCTTAGTTTAGTGTGATATTTCTATCTGGATGTAACGATTGTAATTTAATAAACTATAGAAGGTAGGCTGTTAGGGCAAACTGGGAACTTATTAAATATATTTTTTGAAACAAAGGGTAATTGGGGCATTGGTGGCTCAGTGGTAGGTTTCTTGCCTACCATGCGGAAGGCCTGGTTTCAATTCCCAGCCAATGCCCAAACCCCAGCCACTGGATGCAGTGCCGGTCCCAAACCCGGAAAAATGGGAGGGTTGCATCAGGAAGGGTATCTGGTGTAAAACCTGTGCCAAGTTGTTGTGCGGACCAGTTGGTCTGCTGTGGCGACCCAAACAGGGAGCAGCCGAAAGCAACTTCTTCTTTGAAACAAAGGGTAAAATTTCTCCACACTGCAATGGAAGGTCATATTCTGTTAGATTAATACAAACAATACTGAAACAACGGCTTAGGACTGCAATACTATCATAGCTTTCAAATGTCATGAACAGTTTTGCCTTGACGTCTCATCAGTGAACAGTCAATTTCCTGGTTACTTTTTGACCTTATAGTACACAGTTATACAATACAGAAGGGAAATTACACTGTCTCATGACACTTAGGTGAGGATGGGTTCCCTTTTGGGTCTGGTTCCTCTCAGGTTTTCTTCTTCATATCATCTCTCTCTCTCATATATATATATATATATATATATATATATATATATATATATATATATATATATATATATACACACACACACACATCAATCAGGCATAACATTATGACCACCTGTCTAATACTGTGTTGGTCCCCCTTTTCATACTGACCACTGCAGACCGGGAACACCCCACAAGAGCTGCAGTTTTGGAGATGCTCTGATCCAGTGGTCTAGCCATCACAATTTGGCCCTTCGTCAAACTCGCTCGAATCCTTACGCTTGTCCATTTTTCCTGCTTCGAACACATCAACTTTGAGGACAAAATGTTCACTTGCTGCCTAATATATCCCACCCACTAACAGGTGCCATGATGAGGAGATTTTATTCACTTCACCTCTCACTGCTCTGATCTGTGTATACAATATAAGATGCTTCGTGAAAGTCTTAATGCACCTATTGTTAAAAGCACTATACGAATAAGATGGAACTGAATTAAATAATTAGACAAAACATGTTGTGTTAGAGAAAGAGTTCATCTTTTGTTAACAAACACTTTTATAATACAATTATACGAGGCAGAAAATCCAGTCGTTTCGATCATTGTATCTACAAATGTATTGTACATCAATATTAACAAACAAACCAACTCAAGCCATGACAAATTGTAATTAACATGTAATTGAACACAAATCACTTGTATTATGGAGGTAAATCTCCAGCAAATTATTACAGTTGTTTTAAAAACAAAACAAAAACAAAAGCTAGATACACTTAAACCCATTGGAAACATGCACGGCTACTGTACAGGATGTGGGAATTGCTTTTCAATATGAAAATATTGTCCTGATCAAACATGTCATCTCGCAGAGATTAAAGACATTCCAGTTATACAGCCGTATCAAAAGAGTTGGTCAAATGTTTACACGTTTAACAAAACGTGTGTCTACAACAGACAAAAGCACACATGCTTATCTTTTTTAGAAAAGCGAACAAACCAACAACCAAAAGAAAAGCATATTTCAAGTCGTCACATTCTTTCCTGAACGTTTTAATGAATATGGGCTCGGGAGCCATGTTTTGTGTCATACTTTGCTTTTTTTTTCATTACAAAGACTAAAAAGGAGGCCATGAAACAAAAAAAGCACGACACAGCCATTAAGTTTGAAAAACTGAAATGAACAAAACAGGATTTTAATAACGCAAACGGATCAAGGTCATTTTTAAACCATTATGATATAAGCTATTGACTGTGCACAACACAACACGCACAAACACACACACACAAACACAAAGTGCTCTCTCTCACACACACACAGCTCTCTCTCTCTCTCTCGCTTTCTCTCTCTCTCTCTCACACACACACACACACACACACACACACACACACACACACAGAATTCAACACATATCTGGCTAAAACATACGAAAGACATGGGAATGTCATCCCTGTACCATACCTGGCATCATGCACCTATAATGTGAACAGAAGCTGAATGAAAACTACACAGTGGTCCAAATCCGGGACAAAGGATTCTGACAGCCCTGACATCTGTACAACAAGTCTGTAAGAATAACACATTCTTTTTCTCAAAGAAGGCCAAAGAAGAGGGAATGTTCACTTGTGTTCACTTTTGTGCTGAGTTTCATTTGACTTTAAAATCAAAAATCAACGCTCAAAGCAAAGACTGCTGCAAAATGCTGCACTTTACATGGCCAGTGCTAAAGACCGTGGGCTTACTGTGATCAGCCTTCTTGCTATCTTCTCAAGAGGACATTGGAAATGTCTGCGCTTGAAATAAAGGGGGGGGGGGGGTCTAAATATCTTTCATCAGCTCTGTCTGGACTTCTCTAATATAGCTTGGCGCATTGTGCATCTCACATCTAGCTTCCTTCTGCGGCTCTCATAACCAGAATATACTCCATCGCCTGCTCGGTCAAAACCCTGGTGGGCTGCGTAGCCATAATTTAGGATGTTTTAATGACTCCTGAATTACTGCATGGATCAGACACTGCATGTATCATTAAATAACACAAGAAATATTGATGTGAAAATTGAAGAACAAGATTCTTCTGCTTCCAGGTCATTCACCCTTTTGCTGTTTACCAGAAAAATGTTAGACTGAATGTCTAATCCAATGAGCCAGAGTAATGTCAGTCAGGACCTAGACTAGCTGAAACCTACACGTTTAATCCTCCTGCTATTCTGGTCCTGACAACACAAATGTAGCAGGTGTTACTGTGTACACAGACAGTTGTTTATCTCTCCGAGGAGGTGAAATGATGAATTTGGAATTATATCATGAATCCGAAAATGTAAAATCTATAAAATATCTACGTTCTGGTGCAAGAAGTTGAACAAATCCGGTCCAGGTCAGTTGTTTGGTTCTAAGAAGTTCCTAAACTTTGATTATCAAACAAAGCAAAAACAATTCTATTATGAAAAAAACATATAAAGAACATGGCACACATGCGATTTTAGGAGGGTAATTAGTCAGAGAAGCAACCAAAAGACCAATTGTAACTAGTGGCAAGTCATATTAAATCCTGTTCAATTTCTGCGGTGTAATAAAGCCAAAATGTTGTTCTAGGCATAAAGCACTATATTTGGAGGAAACCCAACACTGCTCATCACCCTGATAACACATCCCTGCAGTGAAGCCTGGTGGTGGTAGTATCATGTTGACAGTTACTCTTGGCCTCTTGGTTGCTTTTCTGAACCAAGCCCTCCCCTCAATATGACATTTTTTCCCTTATATATGTATAAACAAACCCTGATTACTATAATTTCCATCTCGCTGCCATCCCCATTCTCCCCTTTTTGAATTGTTGCATCACATGGCAACACACTCAGATGAAATAACCTCTTGGTTGGCTAGTGTCACTGTGATTAACAGGGCAGAGATGTTAATGCCATCCATCCCACCCAGAGAGCACAGCCAAGTCTGCTCCCTTGGTTCCCTGCCACAGATGGCAAATTAATTCCATTTTAGTTACAGGTTGTAACACTACATAATGTGAAATAGTTTAAAGGGGTAAATTCTTATGCAACACACCATACAGTAACCCAAGTCTTGCACATTCAACACTCAAACGCCCCAAAGGATGCAGTCTGTCCTCAGTAATATGTAAAAAAAACACAAAAAAAACAAGGCTGTCAGTTAACCAGAGGAAAATTCTTCTCTCTTAAAAGTGGGAACAAATCTGTTGCTATGATATAATGCAGTTGGGAGAATAATATCATATTATCAGCTTGTATTAATACTCTAGTGGTGTCTACAGACAGAAGACATTATAAGCTAATAATAAATCTGCAACTCAGTATTACACTGTGCTAATAGTTGTACATGATAACAAAACCCATGAACCATAGCCACTGCTTCCAACCCCAAACAAACAGGTATCAAACGACACACTGCTACATCCTCAAAGATAATGCAAGACCGAACAGTAAAGGCTCTGATGTAAAGTTAAATGAAAGATATGCAGCTATTGTATACAAGGCACGCTGAAAAATCATATTCTGTAAAATGGGTACGCAGAAGCTGCGGGGGGGCCAGTGATATGTAACAATATTGTATAAAAACACTGATTACATTGTCATATCAAAAGGAATAAAAAGCATGACTGGACAAACAGTAGCTTAGCAACAAGAAGTGAAGAAGGACATGACAAAAGACATGAACTACTTTGGCATGTAACATGGAAGTAAGGCATTTTGTTCTCCGCAAGGGTCACAGAGACCAGCTGGCAAGTAGTGCATATGAGTCATGACATCCGTGTACGATACAAAAAAGTACGACCTAAATGTGTTCAGTCTATTTAAACTCTTGCCTTGAGACCATAACATGCACACAAAATCCTATAACTTTCAACGTCCTTGTCGATTTCATCAAACGTACATGATGCTGCCTCTGTTGAAGTATGGGAAGGTTGGGAGTAAAAAATTGTTTCACTACACTGCTCTCGTGATTTGTAAGGAATGAGCACACATGATCAACTCATTACGTCTGTGCAATATTGAAGTCCTTTTCACAAAGTTGGCCTTGTGGCAGTTAACGCGATGATAAAAAGCAAGGACAGGGGGATGGCGGTCGGGTGCCACGCTCCTGATCCCCGCACACTCATACCTGCAACACAGTGAAAGACAGCGTCAACATGTATCTGTCAAACAAATCAATTCATTTCACGGACATCCTTAACATCATAACTTAAATCATATATATACAACACAATACAGTAATTCATCCATTCTAGACTAATATTATTGATCACTGTTTAGCATCAAATATTTGAAATTATTCATCTTTAGTCAATATGTTTACTCTATTAAAAAAGCAATAAGTAAAACTTTATCTTGTCCTGTTGTTTTTGGTCTTTCTTTCAATTTGAAATGTTGTTCAACTTCTTGTCCAAAGACAATGCTATTTCTTTTAAATCTCAAATATTACTAATTTTTTTGCCAATTTACGAAACAGCAACACAGTGTGTAACATGGCATTATGCCGAACGCTGACTCATTGTGACCCCGATGTTAAAATGCTAATACGTTGTTAGAAAATGTTCTCAATGCATAGCTTCCAAAGCATAAATAATTATGATTTACTTCCCTTGGAATGGAAATCAATAATGAGCCACTTCCTGCAATATCTAAAGGTTGGGACATCTCATGAAGAACATTTCTTAGGTGTGTGCATGTGATACACCCTTAGCAGATTTTCAGGGCAGAACTCAAATCCGCACTCTGACCATCGACCAAGGCCACTGGGCTCCTGTAACAATAAATCATTTTTATAGCACAAACTTTTAATTTCTAGGATAAACTACAGATCCAGTACAAACCTGACAGTAAGTTAGGATCAATTAATAAAAGAATGAATGAATATAGGTTTTGGCTGTTGGGCAGGTCAACATCTGTCAAGTTAACTGCTAAAAGCTCATTGTTTTTTAACAAAGGGATTTTAGAGGATTTATTTTTGAGACCCCAAAAATGTTTTTGGAGAATGTGGGCAAAAAATGTATTCTTTAAGGTGTCACTATTTTGTCACTATGTACACTTACTGGCCCCTTTAAAGCAAAAGTCCACATTCATGCAATTATCCAATCAGCCAATCACGCAGCAGCAGTGTAATGCAAACAGGTCAAAAGCATCAGATAACATCATTTGATCACATCAGACATGAGAATGGGAAGTAATGTGATCTCACTGACTTTGACCATGACATAGTGGCTAGCATATGGGGAATTGGCTTGATTTCCTGGAATTTTTTCCCGCACACTAGTCCCTTGAATTTGCACAGATTATTGTGGAAAACAAAATACCCCAGCCACTGGATGCAGTGCCGGTCCCAAGCCCGGAAAAATGGGAGCGTTGCGTCAGGAAGGGCATCCGGTGGAAAACATTTGCCAAGTTGTTGTGCGGACCAATTGGTCCGCTGTGGTGACCCCGAACAGGGAGCAGCCGAAAGCAACTTCTATTGTGGAAAACAAAATAAGCATCCTGTGATGGAGAGAGTCCACAGGGGAATGGCCAGCTGGTTCAATCAGACTCAGTGACTACAGTAACTCAAATTCAGTACAGTAACTCAAATTCAAAACCACTTTAAATCAACCGTGGTAATGCATTTCAGAAACAAAAACACTTTGGACCTCGGCTTCCACGCCAGTCTGCCAAGAACAGAAATATGAGGCTGCTGAGGATACAGGCTCAGTAAATCTGGTAAGTTTCTGTTGTGCCCACTGTAGCCTCAGATTCCTGTTCTGAAGTGCACATCTGTTGCTGTAGTCCATCCGTCTAAGTGAAGGCATGCTGTGTGTTTTCTGTTGCATTCTGGTTATCAGCCAGTTGCTTCAGTAGAACCTAAGTTCTGTTTTAGCCTAATTTGAATGTAAAGACTATGATAAAACAGTATAGTTTTAATGTAGGCTCAAGTAACAGCTTAAAACATACAGTTCCCCTAGTAGGTGCCATAAAGAAAAGTACTGTTAATAACAGCACAGATAAATATATGGGATCAGAGGGCAAACAAATAGGCTATTTTTATATCAGGCAACATAACAAGCACTTAAGTGCTTAATGTCATAGGTCAAATTGAGATTATTGGGAAGTTGACACAAAATATGTGTCTGGCAGTGAGCAGAATAAAGCAAAAGCAGCATCAAAACAGACACGCTAGCTAAAAGCCTGCAACACTCTTTATTTTAATTTCTTTTTTTTTTTTTTACATCACTGAATGACTACCATGCCAAGGACACAAGCTCTAACAAAAAGCTCATCTGTAGTCTTAGCTTATGTTTTCTAAGTGGCACATTCTTGAGCTTGTTATGCCACATATACACCATATATAAATATTTTTGTATTACAATGTAGTAAAATACAATACGAAAAAATATATACTAGGCAATCTCCCACATGCTGATTACCTGCAATTTGTGGCACATAGTGATATCTGCAGGTATTGAATCACTGGCATAATAAAAAAAACTATTATAATTATTATTTTTTTATTCACCACATGCTCTCTAAGTTCAAACTCAGTTTTGCTATGATTGCTAAAGCAAAATCATCATATCACCTTTGCAACCATGGGAAAACAGTATATGCCTTAAAAAAAATCTTGTAAAAGGAAAAAAAGAAAGTGTGCCTTTCATTGAATGAAAACAAAGCAGTAGCATACAAGCCACTTACATAGCTAAGTTTATTTTACTGACTGCATTGATAGCCTGACATATACACAAACGTGCATTCACCAATATCAGTAACATAACCCTCAATCTGGTTCCTGTAGTTTCAGCAGCACTGATTTCAGTGTTCAACATGCCTCCTCAGCTCAAGTCCTTGATAGTGCAAGTCCTTATTGTTTACCCTTACTTCCAGGCCTTCTCTATGGTTGGATGCTTTCAATGACTCTGCAGTCTGTAAAACCTCATTTCATGCCTTTGGTTGCCTGGACACATCTATCTGTAGCTTGCCTAGAAGATTTAAATGCATGTTTGCAGCAAATTTCTCTTGATTAAAACAACTGTAACTGTTTTATCTTTATGTTTGTACAACTAATCTACCATCTGATCACATGTTTAATAAATGACAACAGACTGATAGTTCAGTACTAGACTCCTGAAATTCTGTGTGTATTAAAGAAGTGTGTATTGGTTATAATAATCTAGCCATGGGGGTCACAGTCCAGTGACTTCTGTGCCGGTCCCAAGCCCGGATAAATAGAGAGGGTTGCGTCAGGAAGGGCATCCGGCGTAAAACATTGCCAAATTTAACCATGCGAATCGTCAGTACGAATTTCATACCGGATCGGTCGAGGCCCGGGTTAACAACGACCGCCATCGGCGCCGTTGACCTACAGGGCGCCGGTGGAAATTGGGCTACTGTTGGTCGAAGAAGTAGAGGAGGGAGGAGAGTGCGCAGACAGAGAGAGAAGAGGAAAGGTAAGAGTGTAGGACTGAGAATAGGAACTCTGAATGTTGGTACTATGACAGGGAAAGGTAGAGAGCTGGCTGATGTGATGGAGAGAAGGAAGGTGGATATACTGTGTGTACAGGAGACCAGGTGGAAGGGTAGCAAGACTCGTAGTATAGGAGCAGGATTCAAGCTGTTTTATTATGGTGTGGATAGTAAGAGAAATGGGGTAGGTGTGGTCCTGAAGGAGGAGTTTGTGAGGAATGTTCTGGAGGTGAAGAGAGTGTCAGACAGGGTGATGAGTCTGAAGTTAGAGATTGAAGGGGTGATGTTGAATGTTGTTAGTGGTTATGCCCCACAGGTAGGTTGTGAGTTGGAGGAGAAAGAGAGATTCTGGAGTGAATTAGATGAGGTGATGGAGAGTATTCCCACGGGTGAGAGAGTGGTGATAGGAGCGGATTTTAATGTTGGTAAAATAATGTAATGTTGGTTGGTAATTTAGCGAATGACATGTTGGTGAGGGGAACACAGGTGATGAGGAGGTGATGGGCAAGTTTGGAGTTAAGGAAAGGAACTTTGAAGGACAGATGGTAGTGGACTTTGCTAAGAGGATGGACATGGGTGTGGTTAACACTTATTTTCAGAAGAGGGAGGAGCATAGAGTGACTTACAAGAGTGGAGGTAGGAGCACACAGGTAGACTACATCCTATGTAGAAGAGGCAATCTGAAAGAGATTAGTGACTGTAAAGTGGTAGTGGCAGAGAGTGTAGCCAGACAGCATAGGATGGTGGTGTGTAGGATGACTCTGATGGTCTGTAAGAAGAAGAGGTCAGAGATAGAGAAGAAAACCAAGTGGTGGAAGCTGAAAAAGGAGGAATGTTGTGAGGAATTTAGACAGAAGTTGAGGCAGGCTCTGGGTGGTCAGGTAGTGCTGCCAGATGACTGGGAAACTACAGCAGAAGTGATCAGGAAGACAGGGAGAAAGGTGCTGGGTGTGTCATCTGGAAGGAGGAAAGAAGATAAGGAGACTTGGTGGTGGAATGAGGAAGTTCAGGATAGTATCCAGAGGAAGAGGTTAGCCAAGAAGAAGTGGGACATGGACAGGACTGAAGAGAATAGACAGGAATACAAGGAGTTACAGCGCAGAGTGAAGAGGGAGGTGTCTAAGGCCAAGCAGAAGGCATATGACGAGTTGTACACTAGGTTAGACACTAGAGAAGGAGAGAAGGACTTGTACAGGTTAGCTAGGCAGAGGGATCGAGATGGGAAGGATGTGCAGCAAGTTAGAGTTATTAAGGATAGAGATGGAAGGGTGCTCACAAGTGAGGAGAGTGTACAGAGGAGATGGAAGGAATACTTTGAGGAGCTGATGAATGAGGAAAATGAGAGGGAAAAAAGAGTAGAAGGGGTGAACTCTGTGGAACAGAAAGTAGATAAGATTAGAAAGGATGAAGTCAGGAAGGCTTTGAAGAGGATGAAAAGTGGGAAGGCAGTTGGTCCTGATGACATCCCGGTGGAGGTCTGGAAGTGTTTGGGAGAGGCAGCAGTGGAATTTTTAGCTAGTTTGTTCAACAGGGTTTTAGAGAGTGAGAGGATGCCTGAGGAATGGAGAAGAAGTGTGTTAGTGCCGATCTTTAAGAATAAGGGTGACGTGCAGAGTTGCAGTAACTATAGGGGGATAAAGTTGATGAGCCATACAATGAAGGTATGGGAAAGAGTAGTGGAAGCTAGGTTAAGGAAGGTTGTGGAAATTTGTGAGCAGCAGTATGGCTTCATGCCCAGAAAGAGCACAACAGATGCAATTTTTGCTCTGAGAATTTTGATGGAGAAGTATAGGGATGGTCAGAGGGAGTTGCACTGTGTGTTTGTAGACTTGGAGAAAGCGTATGACAGGGCGCCAAGAGAAGAGCTGTGGTACTGTATGAGGAAGTCAGGAGTAGCAGAGAAGTATGTCAGAGTGGTGCAGGACATGTATGAGAGGAGCAGGACAGTGGTGAGGTGTGTTGTAGGTCAGACAGAGGAGTTCAATGTGGAGGTGGGACTGCATCAGGGATCGGCTCTGAGCCCCTTCCTGTTTGCTATAGTGATGGACCAGTTGTCAGAGGAGGTCAGACAGGAGTCTCCTTGGACAATGATGTTTGCAGATGACATTGTGATCTGTAGTGAGAGCAGGGAGCAGGTGGAGCAAAACCTGGAGAGGTGGAGGTTTGCGCTGGAGAGAAGAGGGATGAAAGTCAGTCGTAGTAAGACTGAGTACATGTGTGTGAATGAAAAGGGAGGGAAGTGGAACAGTAAGGTTACAGGGTGAAGAGGTGAAGAAGGTACAGGAGTTTAAGTACTTGGGGTCAACAGTCCAGAGTAATGGAGAGTGTGGGAAAGAGGTAAAGAAGCGAGTGCAGGCAGGTTGGAATGGGTGGAGAAAGGTGTCGGGAGTTCTGTGTGATAGGAAAATATCAGCGAGAATCAAGGGGAAGGTGTACAGGACAGTGGTGAGACCGGCCATGCTGTATGGTTTAGAGACAGTGTCACTGAGGAAGAGACAGGAGTCAGAGCTAGAGGTAGCAGAGCTGAAGATGTTGAGGTTCTCTTTGGGAGTGACAAGATTGGACAGGATTAGGAACGAGTACATCAGAGGGACAGCTCATGTTGGACGTTTGGGGGACAAAGTTAGGGAGGCCAGATTAAGATGGTTTGGACATGTTCAGAGGAGGGAGAGTGAGTATATTGGTAGGAGAATGTTGGACATGAAGCTGCCAGGCAGGAGGCAAAGAGGAAGGCCAAAGAGGAGGTATATGGATGGAATTAATGAGGATATGAAGCTAGTGGGTGCAAGGGTTGAGGATGCAGAAGATAGGGATAGGTGGAGAGAGATGATTCGCTGTGGCGACCCCTGAAGGGAGAAGCCGAAAGAAGAAGAAGAGAAGTATTGGTTATAATACAAAATACAAATCTTTACAAAGTGACATTTTGTGAAAATCATTTGAAATTGTTTAAGTACAGCCAGTTTAATTAGGGCAAACATGAACTAAATCCCTGAGCTGAGCTGAAAATATTCTGCTTAAGTAAAATGTTGGGCCAGCACAGGCCACCACAGCTTCAATGATCCTTGGCATAGATTCTACAAGTCTGTGGAACTGTATTACATGCATGAACCACCAATCTTCCATATTCTAATGCCTCAGTCGGTGTTTTGATGGTGGTAGAGTCCACATCTCGCTCCAACGGCTGTTCAAATGATTTGTGATCTGGTGACCATCATTTTTATACTCAGCAGACCCTGTTTTGATGAGTCACACCTTGCCCCTGTTAACAGTTTCAGCAGCATCCTGAAAGAGAACACTGCTACTTCCATCAGGATAGAAATGTTCTACCATAATGGTGCAACAGAAAAGCCCTAATATTAAGATATCATGAGTAAGAATCCTGGTGATGCCAAGACAGCAAAATTGGCCATGCTCTCTGGGTGTGAAGACTGTCAAACTAGCTCTTCTCTGTCAATTGGCTAGTGTCACAGTGACTCTAGCCAATTGCAGGCATCTGTCAGCTTGTGTATGCAGATGAGGACACTTTCCTCTGAGTATGTTATACTGCCCTGTGACAGAAATTCAAAAATATGTTTGCTGACTTCACGTGCCTTGGAGGAAACACTGATTAGCCTTCACTCTCCTTGGTTGATTTAAGAAAGGAGAGCTGGCCGGTGGTTGGGAATTGTCAGGTAAAAAAACCAAGGACAGAAAAGTTTCATCATAAAAACACACACACAGCTCGATTTGTTTAGCATATTGGCACAATGTCTGTATTATAGTGATTTAATGGACATGGCTTGCAAATAATGGGGAAAAACAGTTTAATTTCTAGTTTTATTATTATAATACACTGAGTAGTGATATTAATCATTACAAGACATGCATGTTAACTTTGTCCAGTTTAAGCTATACTAAAATCAAACTCGAATGCCGAGCTTACTATAGTATCCTCCTATGTGTAGCTTTCTTCTGTTCCTCGCTGCCAGAAAGAAAAATGATCAAGCATTTGGAATTTTGGCCCATATTGTCAAGATTTGGTTAAGATATTTTTCTCCCTTGTGCCATAATGATTTCCTCTGGATTAGATAAGCCTTCCATGATGAAAGAAACCCTTCATCATTTTAGCAGCTACGGTATATTTACTCTTGTATCTACGATTCCTGCACATTAGATATCATTAAAATGACACCATTCATTAGTTTCAGTTCTAAAAGCAAGACTGCAGTTTGGGATTCTTTATATTTCTATCCGTTCTGCTCCCAGAACGAACTGAACAAATAATTGAAATAGGAGTATCTAGGCCAGGAGTTGTGCATACAAGATTTAATGAGCATACTTTAATTAAATTTACAAGCTAGATGTGTAGCAACTTTTAAGGTTCTCAAATTAGATACGTCCGCTAATAACGGGAAATGTGTGTTTTTAATTGTATTTTTTTTTAACACTGAAGAAACTACCTTAAAAGTAAAATCAATATCTTTAAATGAATTCTCAGTTGATTGCATAGCTTCATCCAAACTCACAATGTTTCTCAAAGCATTTGAATTTAAAACAGCATATTAGCACTGCTCGTAATATTCCCTGCTACTCTGAAAGGTTCATTTGCTTTTTAAGAGTTGGATGTAGAAATCCAAGAGGAATAAATGAAGAATCTGCCGTGCAGTGTCGTTCTCACCTCTAGTTTTGTCTGCTTGTACCTCAGTATGTAGGAGGGAGCTGAGATCAGGCAGAGATGGATGGGAAGCGCTATAGATAGTTAATAAAGATCACACTACTTAGCCCAGCGGAGGATACAAGGTGTACGGTGTACACTGCAAATCTCAAATCACTGAGTGCTCATTTAGTGAGCCGCATTAAACGCTGAGGGCTGCAATTCCTGTGAAGGGATTAGCCAGAATTCACACCTGCTCATTTTGCAATAGTGGACATAATAAATCTGCAAACATTATAAGGTTAATTCTGTGCTGTTTACTTTAACAGGAGGTATTTATGTTTAATATCTCTTTAATGCTATTCATTCTTTATATCGAAAGCTATGATGCAAGGGTATGTGGGTGAACCCAGAATACTTAGAAATACCATACGAACAAACAGACAAGGAAACAATCTTGTGCTTTTCCTAACTGCTGTTAAGTTAATGTGCATCCCATTAATGGGCAAGAAAAACAAGACTGCTTTCAAATGAGGTAAATTGGTGATGTGTGCTCACTCAAAATGCAAGTACGAAATGTAGTAATTGGTGACTTTCAAATTTTTCTCCATTTAATATAAATTCAGTTGTTCTAATCTTGGATCTGGTGAGCCTAGATTTTTTATCTTATCTGACCTATTCGAGTCTTAGAAGCCAGTGAGTGAAAGTGACAATAAATCAACTCTAACTAGATTAGAACAAGGCTTCTTACTCAGTTTGTGAATGTTGATGGGCTCAGTGGGCATGCCATCTCCGCTGTCGCTCAGAGCACAAATCTGAATGATGTAATTATCGTCCGCAGGGAGGATGAGCTCCACAGAAGTAACGTTAGTGGTCACTGTATTAATCTCTGTATGTCTGTTCCTTGTGTAAGAAACCTGGACAATGGGACAACAAAAAAAGCATTTTGATTGCAATCATACCAATTCATACCAATTCAGATTCACTATATTATTATCACAGTTAAATGAGCTTGTACCACAGTGCAGATGAATGCGTGAACCTGTGTGGTAAAAAGGTGTGCATTATTTTTGGATAACAGCACAGGTAATTCAGGCTGTAACATGAATGACAAGTTAATATCAATGCATCGCTCTAATATGTTATTGTTTCTATAGCAACCACTCATACCACTCATACGCAGGGTCTAGTACGGCGGACGTTTTCAAGTACTGTTGCAAAGCAATTTAAGACTAATAATAAACGGCTTGTTTTTTTTTGTTTGTTTTTTTTGCTTATAATTGTTTAGTTGGTTATGTTATTTTGTTAAGAGACATTTACTTAACTTGTATGAATGTTAAGTCAGTCTTGGTTACATGTTTCATTTAATGACAGATATATGTGTGTGTGTGTGTGTGTGTGTGTGTGTGTGTGTGTGTGTGTGTGTGTGTGTGTGTGAGTGAGTGAGTGAGTGAGACAGAGAGAGAGAGAGAGAGAGAGAGAGAGAGAGAGAGAGAGAGAGAGAGAGAGAGAGAGGTTTTTGAAAGTTTATTACAGCTATTATTATGTCATATTTTCAGAGTTGGTGATTTCAACAGAGTTCAACAGTTACATATTCATGCAGGGAAAATGTATGAACAGCACAAAACATTTTAACAAGACAAACTACGGTTACATGAGAGTGTCAGACAGTCAGGTGTGACTGACCTTATACCCAGTGACCTCTGATTCCATCTCCATGGTGACTACCGGGTCCCAGTGGACAGTCAGCTTTGAGCCAATCAGATTCCACTCCACATTCACTGGCGGCTGTCCTGGTGCTAAGGTAAAAAAAAAACAAAAAAAAAAACACGAATCATTGACTGATATAGCTGACTGATTTAATGTGTAAGCATTCATGTTAAAAAACAGTCCAAAATTCTGCAGTATATATGATGTAAATACTAACTCTGCTGTAAATGCATTAGCTACTGATATATGACGATGCATACTTTGCTCTGGCTTATTTTAATTTTGTATCCATGTTTAACCCTTTTTTTGTTAAGTTGCCTTTGTAATATATCTTGTTTCACAATTTCTATTGTTTTCTTTTATATTTTTTTTATCACCCATGTCTGCCATTTTTAAGACTCTCAGGCATTCTATGAATAACCCATAGTTGTTGCCTTCATTAAGTCTGTCAATATCTGTTAATATCTCAACCTGACAAAGTTTGCATGACTAGAAATAGTGTTTATTAGTGTTAAAAAAGTAGCCTTACAAAGATGAAATTGTCATACAACAAAATGAGCAGATAAAATGTGAATCACAAGTATTACATATTGTATACATGCCCCAATATACTCGGCAATCCGCTTGCTTTGCTAAACATGCTATAAATCTTGCAATTTGTATGATAACTTGCCAATAAAGGAAAGCATTCAGTTTTCATCCAAAAAAAGTATTCTTTGAATATGTCACATAAGGCAATTTGTGGAGGTGGAAGCAAGTGCAGGTGGAATAATATTTATTTACAATAATAATAATAATAACAATAATAATGGCAAATGGACCAAATACACGAGAAAAAAACTAAATCCAAAAAAACAGGCAAGGCTCAGGAGACCAACGAACAGAGCACACAAGGACGGGCAAAATCAAAACAGTGAACAGAGATAGAATCAAAACTCGGAAACTGTGAACATAGCAAAAGGCTCGGTATTGACAGGCACTGAGTGTGAACTAAACTAATTTACGGAGATACTGAAATACTTTAAGGAGATGACGAAGCACATGGGGGCATAAATTGAGAGATTATTTAAAGGGAAAACTCAAAACAGGTGAGAAAGATCACGACACGTTAGGACAACAAGCAGTGACTATACAGGGATGGAGAATGGGATGGACAGAGGTGGAGAAATGACAAGAATCATGAATCATGTGGCAATGTAAACAAAGCAAATACATGAAAACAATGAACAAAGCTGACACGAGTGCCATAAGCAGTGCAGACTGCCAGACATGCTGTACAGCTTGGCTCACAGTGCTCAACCTGAGGGGGAGATTCGAGACAGAATATAATTTGATCTTCGTCACCTAGAGATCTTGTGGCTATATATTTGCATTTACATTTCTGGCATTTGGCAGACACCCTTATCCAGAGCGACTCACATTTTATCTCATTTTATACATCTGAGCAATTGAGGGTTAAGGGCCTTGCTCAAGGGCACATCAGTGGCAGCTTGGTGGACCTGGGATTTGAACTCACAACCTTCCGATCACCTTAACCACTAAGCTACCACATCCTCGTATTCCCTCTTAGACAGGAGCGTAATAGAAAATGTAAACCCCGCTTTTTGCAACAAGGGGTTTTACTAAATATTTCTTGTTCCCAAAAAGCTGGTGGTTTTCATCCAATTCTAGATCTGATGAATTAAAGCAGAGACTTCAACCGGAGTTGAAGGAGACCATGGTGATGACTGAGTCCTACCATCCTCAGGAAGCTGGTACCGCACCTGGCACCCTGACTGAATCTGACTGGCAAGCATAATGTCTGCCATACATCATGGTTACAATGTGTCTAGCATTCCCAGTAAATCTTGCTTCACGTAGATGAATTATGTGGCCCATTTCTGTGTTAAGGAGCTATTTTCTGTGTTGTTCATGAAGCCAAGTACTGTATTGTGCATGAGGATGGTGGATGTGGCTCATAAGTTCCAGATGTTGCCTTTGATGGCAACAACACTTCCAGCTCTTCATGCTGAAAATGAACCCCAGAGTCAGATTCCTTGGTTGTATTAATGGTGTTACCAAACATAATTCTTCACTTTTAGACCAAATGTCTTAAAAACTTTTTCCAAAAGCTCCCAGATTTTATCACATGCCTCGGCCACTCTACCGTAGAGGCCATGTCTGTGAAGTGCTGATAATATTTTTGAAGTCTTCACAGGCTTTTCTGTTTCAGCCATTGTGCACTATAACTCCTTCAGAGTTTTAGCTCGCCTCTTGAACATTTCTCTGAGAATTGCCTTTCTCGCCTGTGCTCTCAATTTCGAAAGGTCTTGGTCTCGGTTGTGTTGTATTGCTTCCACATTGTTTTGGATTTCACTTGTAGAAGGTTCAAAGCATTTTTATAAAAAGCGTATTTTTTTTTTACAACCTTCTCCGGCTTTTTCTCTCCTAACTATTCCATCTCAAAGGTTCGCCGTCAGTTCGTTGGTCCACATAATAGCAGCACTAATCTGATCTCCTGTTTTAGCTGTGAAACATACTGAAGTGATATTTGAAGTGTGCAATAAATAGGGCACAGGTCCATTTGTATCTTGTTGCTCACAAAAAATCAGTACTAGTCCTAATTTAAACTATGCAAATAAAGGGGGTGAAAAACCATCCATTAATCAGTTTTTAAATATTTTTTTTTAAATAAAACTTTAATTGTACTTTTGTAGAGAATCACTTTGCAAGGAGAAGAAAATATATCTTATTCTAATATACTTAAATTTGGTATTTCAATATGACAATACAGCAAAAGTAGAAAAAATCAGCGTGGTCGAATACTTTCTAGAGGCACTGTATGCAGTATATTGACACAGTCTAATTCTTTTAATGTTATTGTCTTCTACTCACGGGACTTTTTGGTGGTGATGTTAATGGTGGGTGTGCGAGGCCCAGTTCCTGCTGTGTTGAAAGCGCTCACTGTAAGAAAATACTGAGTGTACCCTTTCAGGCCACTGATGTTCACTTTGTACTGATTTGCAGACACTCGTACTTTCCCCATGGTTTCTGGCTTAGTGTCATCTTCCCAGTACATGACCTGTGTTTACACAGCAGAGTAGAATGCACAGTTTAGGAGGAACATTTCTGTCATGAAAAAAGTCATAAAAATTTAGACTTAAATCACAGACAATCAATTTTAGTGCGTTGATATGAATGGATAGTGAATAATGTAGTCTACATGGACTGTTTTTATGATGCTGTGCACAAAGGAAATTGGATGTTTTCCTGTTCTTGGAGACACCTGCTGCAGTGTGAGAATACCCATAGTGCATTTCAACATGTGGGTGAATCACTTCCATTTAAGAGGTCGGAAGAGACATACCTCATAACCCAAAACTCTTTCGGGAGAGTCAGAGAGTGCCTGCCAGCTCACTTCAAATTCAGTGTCAGAAATACTCCGAGCCCACACACCCCCTGGCATTCTGCTGGGCTCTGTAAAAAAGGAAAACACCAGAGAGGACCATAAAAGTAGAGTGTTAAAGAGATACAAAAAAGAAAGGTGGGAAAAGAACTGGGAACAATCAGTAGTGTGGGCAACAATTCTTACAAAACACAATACTCAAATGATATGAAGCCTTCTGATCAAAGCTGTAAATGACTATCTTTTAGCTTAATCTGATTGGCAGAAAAGAACATTATCAGAATAGAAATTAAATTAATGTCGGAGCTCGGTGACAGGTCATTATCGGCCTGTCAGCTTTTCTGGTATTACCGATATCAAACTGCCTATTAAAAAAACTAAACCCTCTATGTCTTTCTAACTTCCTTCCACATAATTACCTTACATGATCAACACAGATTTCATATGAATTACCTTTAAAATTCATTCATTCATTCATTATCTACCGCTTATCCGAACTATTCTCAGGGAGCCTGTGCCTATCCCAGGTGTCATAGGGCATCATGGCAGGATACACCCTGTACGGAATGCCAGCCCATCGCAGAGCGCACACACACAACGGACAATTTAGAGATGCCAATCAACCTACAATGCATGTCTTTGGACTGGGGGAGGAAACCGGAGTACCCAGAGAAAACCCCCAAGGCATGGGGAGAACATGCAAACTCCACACACACAGCGGAGGCAGGAATCGAACCCCCAACCCTGGAGGTGTGAGGCAAACATGCTAACCACCAAGCCACTGTGCCCCACTACCTTTAAAATAAAATAAAATAAAATAAAATAAAATAAAATAAAATAAAATAAAATAAAATAAGTGCAACTATATGCACAAGTAAATACAAAGACCTCAAGGACTATTCTGAGTATGTAAATCACCAATAACAATAACAACACGATAAATGCAATATTTTATTTGAGACTGTATAAAATATATGATGAGATTTTGCTGAGTGCTGTGTCATCAAGATGCACTCACTGCTGATTACCTAAAAAACACAGTGTATTTTTCTGGATGCAGTTTTCCATCTCAATTTAAAATAAAAGGCACAGCATGGCTATCACATTACCATGCAATATTTTTTTTATGGATAAAAGTCTAATGTTTTGTGCCTCACACATTCTTTCTCTGTGAGTAGGTGGCACACTGGAGATTGTTCAAAAAATTTCTTCAAAATCCAATTAATAATAAGGTGAGATAGAATAGAACTGTTATACCATAATTAGGAAAGTATTTATGGTAAACTTAAGGGTGTGATGGTATATCAGTAGAGTGGTACTGTAATCAAATCTGAAATAGTTTTTAGATGTGGGAAAAAAAACCCCCCAACGTTACCATCGCTAAACAAGAAATATCTGAAAATGTGAAGGTTTTAGCAGGAACAGTCATGTAACACCCCATAGTTAAAATGAAAGGTGGAAGATAAAAAATACCTGTACCTGAGTGTGGTGTGAATATTACAGCTCGTACACTCACCTTCCTCTGCTGAGAACACTGTGGTGACAGGGCTGAATGGTCCCTGGCCTTTCACGTTGTACGCACCCACTTTCACCGCGAAAGGAGAAAACGGTGCAAAGCTCTCGTTGCGGTAAACATAGCGTCCTGGTGCTGACGTCACAACATGCGTCCATGTTAGCTCGCCGAGCAGCCGCAAAGCAATGATGTACCCAAAACCGTCTCCATTCTGCAGCTCCTCAGGAACAGGCTGTGTGGAAAAATACAAAACTATAATCGCACATGCACCATGTTCAGAATGTATGCTAATCTAGAGCTTGTTGATGCTTGTAGAAAATGCACAGTATGACAAGAAACTTGTTTGTAATAAGAAGCCACTGCAGAAAATAAATGGCATTATAGGACTCTAGGGTCCAGCTGGAGAATGGGTCTAGCTTTGGCTGGGGGTAATAAACGCTGCTGTTCAATTCCATTCAATTAGGTGAAACCATTAGCTTACGCAAAGGGACTAGTAATACAGACAGATGACTTACCTCCCACGTTATTACCAATTCAGACTTGGAGCCTCCCCCACCACCAACATTAGCTGGTGCTGTATCAGGAACTGGGTACAACAAAACATTTTGCATTGGGAGCAGCAGACACAAAGAC
This sequence comes from Hemibagrus guttatus, assembly GCA_033459395.1. Taxonomy (NCBI): domain Eukaryota; kingdom Metazoa; phylum Chordata; class Actinopteri; order Siluriformes; family Bagridae; genus Hemibagrus; species Hemibagrus guttatus. Next base: position 4,350,692 of record JAUCMX010000017.1, on the reverse strand, counting down.
ATGACACCTGCCTATGCCTGTACTGGCTTGGATTATTCACTGACTCTTATTTTCCTTCCTTTATTTTTAACCACATTTTCAGGGTTTGAATTATTTACAAATCATATATATGCTTTTTGCTTTGATATGCACATTACATTTTGCGTTAATGCAGCAATAAAACACAGTTCATTCTGTTTTCATGATAATTTACATAACTTACAGTAAATTTTTTTTTTTTATACTCACGAAAGACACTGAGGTACATTAACTCTGGTGTTAAGGATATAACATCTAGTATTGTTTAAGCATTACTCTAGTAATAATCTTCATGTTATATCATCGTATCGTAGTATATCATTTTGTCAGTGGAATACTAGGACTCACCTGCATCCTCGGTTCTGGTCTTGAGAGAGGTGGGGCTTGGTTCTCCTACACCAACGCTGTTTCTAGCCAGCACGCGGAACTCATACTCCACCCATGCGTTCAGGTCCACCACTGTTGCTGTTAAAGTGTTCCCATCTATCACCTCGGGCACTGAGAAGAGATACATAATACATATCTTGATTACCCGCAACTGCAACAGCTCAAAGAGGCTTAGTCTGGAATGCCAGACACTGTCATTATATCTAACCCTCATGTTCTTTGCAATTCAATTCAATTCTATTTGTATAGCGCATTTTAATAGATAATGTTACAATTGTTTTAATGAACGTAGATTTAGATTGCTTAGAGACGACAATTTCAAGGAAAAACTCAGAGACAACATAAGGAAGGAACCTTGGGAGAAACCAGACTCAAAAGGGAACCGTGATTATAAATCATTTTGTATAACTTCAGTGCTTTTAAAAATGTATTCATCTCTCAATGATTATTTCTCCTTTTGCTGTATTGCATCATGAAATTTAAGAATATCTGAATGAGATTTTGTCTACTCTTTTAGAAGTTGCCCTCCACAGAAATGATATTGAGTTGTGAATACCTTCATATATTATTGGAAAAGACAAAACCTAAAAACTTCTCAGGGACTGGAGCAAATGAATGACTCATGTGACAGCGACTAAGCAAAAACGACAATAAACAAATGCAGATGTTGCAAACAGGATTATATACAGTGACAATAAACCAAAAAGGGCAAAAAGACACAAAACTATGAATATGTAAAAGGAATGGAACATTCAAAAGTAATGGAACAGAATACAAAGAAGGAACAAAAACATGAATGAAAAGTCCAAATCATAATCCAAAACATGTGTCAAAACAGTCCATGGTCAAACAGGGCAAAAAACTAAAAGAAACAGGCAACACTCAAAAGTGGGAAATATCAGGAATATAAAATAAGTTAGTAACGTCATGGCGAAAAAAGAAGCTCATACCTCACCATGAACAAAAGCTCACACAGAGCTTAAATAGGGTGAGTAATGTACAGACATAATGGAGAACAGATGACTGTGATCCAAATTATAGTGACTGAGTGTGGGAGTGTGGACAGGTCATTTTCAGGTCATTTTCAATGGATTCTTTTTTTTACCTGCACATTTAAAAACACGAATATTTTTTCAAGCCATTCTTTTCTTGCCCTGTGCTTTGGCTCATTGTTCTCTTGGGACATATATTTTTTTTTACCCTGGCCACAGATTTGACTGAGTGTTTCCTTGGTGTTGGGCTTTATTTGGTCTGTGCCAAACATACCATTTTGCTTTTAGACCAAACAACTCAAAATCTCTCCCCAAAAGCTTTCAGATTTAGTTACATTCCTCCAAGCAAATGCAGGACATGCCTTTATGTTAGCGATTTTCAGAAGTGGCTTTCTCCTGGCCACTCTCCCACAGAGGCCAGATCTGTGAAGAGATGATTTTGTTGAGGTCTGCACATGTTCTTTCATTCTAGCATTTGAATGTTTCTCTGACAATTGGCCTTTTTTTTTGTTTGTGTTCTTCGACTTGGAAGGATGGCCTGATTTCAGTATTGTCTGGATCGTACCATATTGTCCCTCATCTTTGTTTAAATGGATATTCACATTTCACTATATATCACCCTCACACCACAGAGTCATCGGCAATTATTATGGTTACTTCTTCTGCGACTTCTCTTCATGCTACATGATACTTTTGGATTTACCTTCGCTTATCCAGCCAAGCTCACCTCCCGTGGGACTTACACGTTTGCTCCACATCGAGTGTATTCAGATAAGACTGCTTTCAGTTATCTCTCTAAACGTGCCATACCAGTTTCACTTTATTTTACTACACCGCATCATCTCTGTTTGTGCTGTCTAATAAAGAGCACTTTACCTACCTGCTTCCTCTTGGCCTTCGTCCTTAGTGTTTCGTGACAATGCTATAAACTCAAATGTTCAGTCTTAAATAAAGTTTAGTTCTGTTAATGGAACCTCATTTCTCAAATATAACATTTTACAAATTAGATTTAGCACACATATTAGAGAAATTAAGCCAAACACAAAGTTGTATAGTGTAAAATTGGTCAATTTCCATTTGAACTGAACAGAAATAGTCATCACATTTAAAGGAATTTAATGGAACATTTTGCTGTTCAGCACCAAAGAACAGCATTATGCATTAATACATAGAGCCATTTATTATATATTCTGTCAAACAAGTTCTTTTTACCTGTATTCACCGCCTGCCATCCAACAGTGAACGCTGTTTTGGTCTGGATGATGTAGCTAAGGATGGGGCTGCCATTGTCTTGGCCAGGCCTCCAGGAGAGCTGCGCTGTGCTGTCTGTGATCTCCTCTACTGTTACACCGTCTGGAGCTCCAGGGGGACCTGACTCAATTCAACAATTTAATTTGTCATTTATGAATTCATTCATTTATTCATCAAGGGGTAAATTATTTTTTTTTAACCCGAACTTGGGTGAAAACTAGGATCAGAGAGTTGGGTTAGCCACTGAACAGTGAAATTTGAGTGATTAAAGGTTAATAATAAATAGCAGCAGTCTGGCAGTTTGGGGATTTGCAGTCACTAAGCCAGCTAAATAATCTACAGTTAGCCTCAATCACAATAAAACCCTGGAGCTGTCGAGAAATACAATCTCTTCAGGCTGTAATATTACATTAACTGGCTTAACGTGATGGTCGGCTGTATTTACCAGAATATGACAGTAATCTGGGCTTTTCAGTGTGTTGCTTGTGTCAAACAGAACACTAAAGGGCTTCAAGGCTACACTATGTAATAAACAAGCAAACAAACACCATTTTAAATGATACCATCATTTCAAACCCATCATATGAATCAAACATTCTTGATTACGTTACTTGAACTACTTTATGTTTAAATGTCTGCTAAGCTGCGGTACTGTTTCTAAGCCTCCTTTAACCGTTTAAACTGCTGATGTTGACCATGCTGAGCTGAGATTAATTAAAAGCTATTGATCCTTCAAAGTTCATTAGCATTCTATGATAAACATCTTAGACAGGTTCCTCTAATTAACTCATAGTAAATGAACAAAATACATGGATCAATTACATGATTCAATGGATTACATGGAGAGGCAAAAAAACAAAAGCAAAAAAAAAAACCTGATTAAAACTGCCACTACACTGATTTTACACATTTAACAGGAGAGATTGTGACATGATTGGATAACAGAGATTGGTTAAAAAGTGCTTAAGATACTCATTTAAAACGAAACATATTTTTTTACTTGCAACTTAAATGATACCTACAATGATTCACAATCTGACATGCAAGTAAAATGTTTAAACATAATGATTAATTATTTAATTAATAATTATTAATTTTTTTAAATAAAAATGTCAATATTATTATTATTATTATTATTATTATTATTATTGTTATTATTATTATTATTATTATTATTATTATATAAGTATTTCATATAGCCTGTTCCTTTCAACATTACTCTTTCCTTATGTAATGCTATTGCATTTACAAATATATATATATTTTACCTTTTACAATCAAAATGGCAGCCGCAGACAAACTTTCTACGTCTGTGTCGATGACACAGACATACTTCCCGGCATGCTTCAGTTGGATATTGCGTATCATCAGATCTCCAGCCACCCCCTTTGAGCAAAAACACACACACACACACGCTAAACTGTACAGGCATAACTAAATATTATGCAAATAAATATATCTAGCATGCATATTCAGAAGACTGCACACAGAATTAAATAATGTGCATGAAATTTACATAAGTGTCAGTGTATTCACTTATAAAGACTGCAATAATTTCTGACCAGAGAAAAAACATGTACATGGAGTTCATTCATCGAAGTTTACTATAGCGCTCAAAATGTCTGTCCTGGATAAACATCCCCCATGCCTTTCACTACACCGGATCCGACTATTGAACATAGAATATAATGGGCTCTAATTAGAGCTTGAGCACAAGATGTGGATTGGATGCAGTGTGCAGACAGCCTGAATTACACCATAGTGCTTGGGATGAATACAGATTCGCATGGGTGCAATTAAACAAATGTGTTAATTTAATAATGATAAAGAAGCTGCCGTGTTCAGGGCAAACGAGCGGTAGCTCTGAACTGCAACTGGAATATCAGCTATGTATAGAAGTCTATATAATAGAAATTAAATGGATACCTCTTCCTGGTAGTGTTTACCATGCATGGTTGTAGCTAGTATTTTCACTGTAATCTCTTTTCTGAATGCTTATACATTAAGAGAGAGACTTGTCTGTGGACAATCACTAGGTCTTGATATACATATCAGCTCATGATGACTAGCAGTCTAACCTTAGCACCAACGAGAACAACACCAAATGCTCATTAAAAAATGCACATGTATGCGTAGAGACACAAAATGCATCAGGCTTCTCATTTGGAGCCTGGAGTAAAGAGCTGCACACTGGAGGAGAAGATCATTCAATAAATTGACAGAGCACTACAGTACTGTTGCCAGAGCTCCCAGAAATATAAACCTTTTTCAAACCTTAAAGCTTTACCCCTAAAGTGGAAATCCTGTGGTTTGCTTGTGTTCTGTGGCCTCAGTGGGTCATATAACAAATAACAATGTTATACTTCACAACAAACTTATATTTCCTACAGATAGTATGAAAACACTCATTGAAACATCGTCAAAAGAAAAAAAAAGCAAAAAAAAAGCAAAAACTGTTCTAAGCATCAATGGTCAAAGGCACACTGATGTCATAATCTGAATTAGCCTGATGTGTGTGTGATTTTTAATTACATTATAGTCATACCTCTAGGCAATAACAGTCTTTATGAATTCATAGGGTACGGAAGAATAAAAGGCAGCATTAAGAAATTAATATGTATTTTGAGCCAAATGTAAGCCTGCAGCTTTGCTTTCATTATGAATAACGGTGTTATGGAACTCCTCTAAGCTGTGAACTTCAAACTGATAATCCTACCAGATGGGGGACATTGTAGAAATCAAAGAAAAAGGAAGCTTATTACAGACACGAGTCACTGTTAAACCTAAAATTTGGAAAAGGTGTGTGAGAGCATCTGCCTAAAGGCTGATTGATTTGTCGAAGAGTTTAGTCTCAGCAATAAACTTAATCTCACAATCAAGCAAGAAAAAAATAAAAAATCTGAATTTGTTATTTCCGGACTGCTACTATGATTTATAACCAAATTTGCTTTCACAGTGCATTACTACATGCATACTTCATAGACAATCTAATTTCTGTATTTTATCCTTATAATAACACAGCTTTATAAAACTTCATCTTTTTTTTTTTTTTTCCTAAAAAAGTCATCATGCAGATTCAATATTGATACAAAATGTTCGCCTGCGATCTCCTTTCCTGATACTAATTATCATCTTTGCATAGCCAAGAAGTACTGATTTCATATTTAACTAGTTCAGACTTTACAGGTCACTAAGCATCACAGCAAACACGCTTCAAAGTCCTAAGAGGGCATTGCATAGAGGACTAATTGATTTTTGATGGAAAGAACATTAAATAAAAGTACTACATGATTATACAGAGAGGCCGAAGCAGAAGAGGTATGAGACAAAAGCTCTATCAAGGGTGACCTTTCTAATCGTTAGAGTTTAATCGTGTCATTTTTCACCAGAAGCAAATAATTAAAGTTTGCAGTGAAATAACAAAAACAATCTTATATTTGACCCTATTCTTGAGTTCACTCTGTGTATTAATTATATATTGTATTTGTAATTAAGTATTGGTTATGTTGAGGCTAAAGATGTAATCATATACAGGCATACCACAAAGATGTCATGTATGGTACATCATGGTTTGACATGTCAAAACATATCATACCAATGTTGACCAAAGCTGCAGAATATCAATATAAATTGAAAACAAAACAAAATATCTGCCTGATATTTTAGTGGTTAGCACGTTTGCCTCACACCTCCAGAGTTGGGGGTTCGATTCCCACCTCCGCCGTGTGTGTGGAGTTTGCATATTCTCCCCGTGCCTCGGGGGGTTTCCTCCCCCAGTCCAAAGATATGCTTTGTAGGTTGATTGGCATCTCTAAATTGTCTGTAGTGTGTGAATGAGAGTGTGTGTGTGCCCTGCGATGGTTTGGCACTCCGTCTAGGGTGTATCCTGCCTTGATGCCCGATGACGCCTGGCACACAGGCTCCCCGTGACCCGAGAGTAGATCGGATAAGCGGTAGACAATGAATGAATATCTGCCTCTTTTTATGAAAGAAACACTATATATAGCTAATATATATATTTCTGTATCATTATTTTAATAAACTACTAACAAACTACTACTGAGGTGTGGAATTGATATTGTTTAACTAAATATGGCACTTAATACCGTTTAATATCATCCTGTAAAAAAACTGTGTAAGCAGACACCACGATGTACTGAAACACATGGCATTAAAAAATACAGTCAAATGCTTTTTCACTAACCCCACCAACGTGCTCATAGTGCGGGTCGAGTTTGTTGAGGAGCTGTCCGTTAAAGGCCCAGGAGAAGGACACATCCAGAGAGGCATCACATGCGATTTGGCACGGCAGCACGATACTCTCGCCCACTATGATCTCCGTATCCACTGGGCCCTGAGTGATCCGTGTGGGATCTGAGAAAAACATCCCACACAACCTCATGTTACAATATGCTGCTACCTGTCAATCAAATGATGGTCCATTCTACTGTGGTCTTGGGCCAACACAAACCACCAGAATAACTTCACTGCATCTTGGCACAGATTCTACAAGTCTCTGAAACTGTTCTTTTGAGATAAACACCATTCTTAGTGTTTTGATTGTGGTGGTGGAAAATGCTGAATAACATATAAAAATATTCCATTGGTGTTTTCAGTATAGTTGAGACCTCATGACTGTGAAGAATATAGAATAAGATTTACTTTATTTATTTTTTTTTTTATAACCTAACAAATTCTAAATGCCAAAATTTTTAATGTATTTGAATAAGAAATATACAGAAATATAAAAAATATATAAAATTATACGGATTTCTGTCTTTTCTTCATGGCAAGTAAATAAGTACCAATTTCATTTCTAAATAAAGGCTAGCCTTTCCTTTGATACATCCAATTTACCCGATCTAGAATGAGAAAGCCCAGTGTGTAATTTATTTTTAAGCTACAAATAAACTACACAGTATCAAAGCTATAAAACTAAATTGCATACAGAAATAAACCTTAACTGCAATCCTGCGTAACTGCAAAGACTGTTGTGAACAAGCAAGTCATTACACTGCATGCACCCACAGAAAAGTCTTTGTCTCTATCTCCTTATTTCTCTCCTTAGCCAGAGCTTAGTTGGTTTCAGCTGCTCCCTGTTCGGGGTCGCCACAGCGGACTGATTGGTCCGCACAACAACTTGGCAAATGTTTTACACCGGATGCCCTTCCTGACGCAACCCTCCCATTTTTCTGGGCTTGGGACCAGCACTGCATCCAGTGGCTGGGAATCGAACCCAGGCCTTTCGCATGATAGGCGAGAAACCTACCCCTGAGCCACCAATGTCCCCATTTCTTGCCTTAGCCAATGAATGTGTAAAATAACACACTTACCTGTGACCAGCAGTCTTCTCGTAGTGCTTGCCATCCCAAACTGGTTTCTAGCTAGGCATGTGTAGCTGCCCACATCTGTCTTTGTCACATTTATGATTCTTACTGTTCCATCTGGAAGAAGACTTATCCTGTGAGAGAGAGAGACAAGCATTACCCAAAACTGAAACCTCTCTAGCCAACAGACTGTGAAGTTTCATCTTGAAGGTCCACATTAGTGCATTTTATTAGATTTGAACATGAATCATCACTTGGTGGTGCAGGGCTTGGAGCTGAGTGATACGTCTTGGTGGCAACAATACATGTTTATTACTGTAAGGCCTGTAATGAATATTGTTCATTTGCAACCATGGGGAAACAACAGTGCCACCACCACACCTTAACTCTAACTCCTTAACAGTAAGTTTTGAATAGCCTTCTAATGTCTAAGTATCAAAGAAATCTGTTGTAGAACCTTCACTGCTGTAGGCGTTTCAGTACGCAAACCCTCCTCACACTCGATGTTGTCTGTTTTGTGTTGTGAAAATCCCAGGAGCTATCAGAGCTAAGTGAATCACTCAAACCAGCCCATCTGGCACCAAAAACCATGCCACGGTTAAAGTTACAGAGATCACACTGTTTGATGTGTACATTACCTGAAGCTCTTTATGTGAGTCTGCATGATTTAATGCACCGTGCTGCTGCCGCATGACTGGCTGATTGGATAACTGCATAGATGAGCAGGTGTACAGGTGTTCCTTTTAAAGTGGATAGTGAGTGTAGTTTTATCCTTGTTTTTTTCTGATGCATACAAAAATGCTCTTATTGCTATACAAAATGAACATGCTGGAACATAATTCTACTGCAAATCTACTTATTTATCATGCTGGATATGAACAGATGTATAAGTACATTGTTAGCATTTACAGTTATTTACACAATTAATTTGGTATTCATGAAAATCCCATTTCATATTCTACTCATGCTCCTGAGTGTGTGTAAATTTACACATAAGAGGACTAAGTAATGTAAATCTTGACTTGATCGACTTCATATAAAACAATTTGCATGGATTACTGCATGGAGTTTACGCTGCTTATTTTTTTAATTACGTGTACAGAATTTAGCAGATGCCCTCATCCGGCTCTATTTAAAGAAGAGCATCGGAGACTGCTTAAAAACACATCCTCATGCTGGTTCAAGTCAAGGACTAAGAGTGCCATCAAGAACATTTTGTGACAATCTGTACACCATAAGTTTTATGGTGTTTTGTGGCCGTCAAATACAGCTGTACTGTGCAAGCTTGATCATTTAAATCCAGTGGAAATTTTGGGCTTGGTTTGATTCAGTTGACACAAACTGTTGTGTGGGCTTGCAGTTAAATTGTGGGGGTCTCACTGAGTGCTCTTTAGTCAAACACACCATGGCATAACAAGATTTTCTTGACACAATAATTTCCAAACCACTTAATCCTAATTCATTAAAAGCTTCGATACTGTTATCATCTTCCAACATGAAGAATTTCATACCTCACAGGATTTGTCTAAATTGCTGTGTAACACCCTACCAGGCCAAGCTAATGGGCTCCTTCATAATTCATGAGCGTTATGGTCAGTGTTCTCCACAATCGCTGTTGCTTCATCACCTTTTGATAGCTGTTACAACACTACAAGCTTACTGAGTCCAGTGGTGTGAAATGGGGAAGGGTGGGGAGACTGACTGGAAAGGAAAGTGAGAGGAAAAAGAGAAAGTTGCAGACTGGTATGATTGAGGATGTATTTGTGTTCATTTTGTTCATCAGCAACCTTTTTCCATAATTAACTCGTAACAATAATTTCTACGGGTAGAGTACAATAACCCTTCTACGAAATGTAATGACGACTGAACAAATATAAATGTTGATGGAAATGCCACATTTAGTCATTTGGATAAAAACTTTCTCTGCATTTGGTTGGTACTGTCTAGTTAAGCTAATATAATTTTAGCTATTAAAAAAAAAAAGTGGGCTCCAGAAGACTCCAGAAGTGTGCTGTGGAATCTGGCAATACAATGTTAGCAGCAGATCCTTTATGTCTTGTAAGTTGTGAGGTGGAACCTCCATCTGTCAAAGTTGTTGGTCCAGCACATCTCCGAGATGCTCGATTAGATTGAGATCTGAGGAATTTGGAGTCCAAGTCAACAGCTTGGATATGATCCTCAAACCAATTCTGAACAATATTTGGGAGCATTCTGAAAGAGGTCACTGCCATTAGGGAATACTGTTGCCATGAAGGTCTGCTTGCTCTACAACATGTTTGGTATGTGGTGCATAAATGCCAGGTCCCAAGGTTTCCCAGAAAAACATCACCCAGAGCATCACACAAAGTGAATCCTGGTGCCATCTCTTCCCCAGATAAGTGACACAAATGCACCTGGCTGTCCACATGATGTTAAAGAAAACATGATTCATCAGACCAGGACATGGACAGGGGTCAACACTGCAACTCTGACTGGTCTGGACTGTGATAAACTGTGTGTTTTGACACCTTTTTTTTATTTTTTAAATCACCATAACCAGCAATAACTTTTCAGCAATTTGTGCTGCAGAAGCTTTTCTGTGGGGTCGGACCAGACGGGCTAACCTTCTTTCTTCAAGTTCATCAGTGTGCCTTGGATAACCATGACTCAGTCAGCGGTTCACCGATTGTTGCTCCTTGGATCACTTTTGGTAGGTACTAACCACTGCATACCAGGAACATCTTACAAGATGCTCTGCCCCAGTCGTCTTACCCTTTTCAAAGTCCCTCAAATCCTTACACTTGCCCCTGTTTCCTGCTTCCAAAACATCAACCTTGAGAACTGACTGTTCACTTGCTGCCTAATATATCCTTCCCCTTTGCAGGTGCCATTGTAATGACATAATCAATGTTGTTCACTTAATCGGGCAGTGATTTTAATGTGACTGACTGGTGTAGAAAAACCCACAATTAAGAAAAATGAAAGAGTAACTAGAAAGAGCAAACCAGAACACAGGCATTTTGGCAAAAGCTCACAAAGTGTTTGTATGAATGACCTGTTTAAACAAACTGATTAGAAGAGAATTAGGCATTAGTTGTGCTAAAAGTCAGCTGAGTATGACCTTTATTTTTGTCACAAGATTAAGATAAACTGAAACAAAAAAATCTAATATCCTATTACAGTTAATAAGTTGAGAAGAAAAGACAGTACAAAAGTGCTAATAGTAAACATGAGAGATATCCCACTAGGGAAAAAGACAGATGAGGAAAAAAAGAAAGAATTTACTTTCTTACCTGTCTGTGCTCTGGAGCTGTTCACTGCCTTTCCTCCAGGATGTGATGGGAGGAGGATAAGCCTGGGGCCTGCACTCCATAGTCACAGTGCTGCCAGTTTTAGCTTTTAGTAGTGCTCGCACTTGGGATCTTGAGAAATCTGGGGGTGAGGCTGGGAAGAGGAAAAAAGCAGTGCAAAAAGAGACGTAATAACTCATCTGAGAGCAGCTGGGAGTATCAACTGATGTGAGGGCTGCAGAGAGTACAAACTGGTCCGAGGACAGCAGAGAGTGCAAACTGTACCAGAGAACACCAAACAGCAGAAAACACCATACAGCAGAAAACACCAAACAGCAGAAAACACTTTAGTGCCTAGTGTGTTGAACTGATTCTACTCTGGAACTCCAGGGATGATCACCATTCCTCCAAAAGATACTCCCTCGGTTGGGGTTTTGATGATGGTGGTAGACAGTGTTATCTATTATGCCTGTCCAAAATGTCCCATAGGTTTTTAACTGTGCTGAAATCAAGTAAATGTGAAGGCCATAGCAGCAAATAATTTAGTGAGCCTTTGTATAATGTGCATTCGAGTATTCTTATCCATGGACTACTCCCATGAGCAAAGAAATATTTCACCATAGGATACAGGTGACCGAACAATCAGAATAATTTTGTGCTGTTTTGCAGTGAACATTCCCTCTACGAGGGTGAGGGGGGTCAAATTATACCAGAAAAATTCCCCATAGCCTAACAGAGCCTTCTGTATTTCCTTGGTCATCTGATAGATCAATAGAACTGATTGAACAATTGACAGACTTATAGCTAGATTTGAGAGCTGTACAAACTGAGAGCAACAATCAAGAGCAACTCAAACTGCCATATTTAACAGATTAATTTGTCAAGACAGAGCGTCAACAATTCTAGATCAATACAAACTGTTGTAAGGGCAGGAGAGAGCACCAATTTTCATAGAGCAGTGGAAAGTGGCAATTAATCCAACATTTCTAGCTGTGCTCACTTGCCGCTGAGCTGTGAGATAGCACTGATATTACTTAATTAGCCTGGGGCCCCTGTATTAAACAACAGTTAGGGCAGTGGTGGCTCAACAGTTAACACTCTGGGTAACTGCTCAGAAGGTCAGGGGTTCTAGCTCCAGCACTCCCAAACTGCCACTATTGGGCGCTTGAGCAAGGAGCTTAATCCTCTCTGCTGTAGGGTTGCTGTATCATAGCTAACCTACGCTCTGACCCCAGCTTTCTAACAAGCTGGCATATGAGAAGAAAAGAATTTCAGCGTGCTGTAATATATATTTGACAAATAAAAGCTTCTTCTTCTAAATGCTATATATGCTCTACTAGACATTTTGTTTCTGGAATAAAAGTGCCTTCAATTGCTTCCCTCCTCATTCTCCATTTTACATCCCTACATTAACACTCACTGCTTTCTGCTACCAATAATAATAATGTGGCTAAAACCATGCATTCAAATTATGTAAAAAAGGAGGGGAACATCTTGCCATTCTCTTACAGTTGCAATTACTTTGATTTAGAGAGCGAGAACCGTTTCCACGTGGCAAATGAGTAGTTACAGACATTTGGAGATGTTCTTTTTATTTACCATTGATTTTGCTCTAATTTTCTCCGTGTTATTATTCAATAACAATTCTCAGCTATTTGCTAGACCTCTCTTATCACTCTAGCCACTGAGTGTGTGGGCCAAAAACATTGGTTCTAGCTCTGGATTTAAATCTCTCGAACCTCCAACCAACCTCCAAAGGGTGATGATACAGCTCATAAAAGTGTCTTTTTTTAAAAAAAAAACCTTTTTTTTTATGTGCTAGGGCAGATGATTTCCCAGGTGTAAATGCAGATAAGAGGGGATAACAGAGGGAATGTCACAGTGACTAAAAGCATCTTTCTTCATATTCACAAATGCTTTTATTTGGGTAAACATACACTGAAGCCAGAAACATTTATATCAATTAGAAGTTGCTTTTGGCTGCTCCCTGTTCGGGGTCGCCACAGCGGACCAACTGGTCCGCACAACAACTTGGCAAATGTTTTACGCTGAATGCCCTTCCTGACGCAACCCTCCCATTTTTCCAGGCTTGGGACCGGCACTGCATCCAGTGGCTGGGAATCGAGCCTGGGCCTTCCGCATGATAGGCAAGAAACCTACCACTGAGCCACCAATGCCCCAATAGAAACATTTATATCAATTATTCCCCATAAATATAACACAGGCATATGAGTGGCATGCCCTTAGGAGAATGTTTCCAAAGTCCATTACGTACTTCAGATTCATGATGCAAAGCAATTTGTGATGATAAAGGAAAGAACTAAACATAATGGGATCAGGAGAAAACACAAAGAACAAGAGAAGTGTCTTACCAAGCACCACCAGCTCAGCACTGAAATAAATAATTCCATGTTTGTTTTCCGCAACACACTGATACATGCCAGCGTCAGAGAGGTTGACTGAGGCTACAGTTAGAGCTCCATTCTCTATGTGAATCCTGTCCTGCAAAACACACACAAACACTCAGACAGAGAGCCAAAAAGGACAGAGAAAGAGAAAATACTGAAAACAAACAGGAAATACATTTATCCAGGTCGCATTACATATGTAAGGATGGCTGAGTGGAGGACTGCCTGGGCATTTCCTTTCAGGACCAGTGGAGGCTAATTGTTATGAGGGTTTATAACAAGCCCTTACAGAGGGTACTCATAAATAGTGCAAATACCATATTTTTTAGAGAAAGAGGATCCAAAATATTAATACTGCTTCCTGTTGAGGATGAAAACCACTCGAATTGTTGATACTGTTCCTGTGGCTACAGAGGATAAAAATCTCTCAAGCAGATACTGTATTTATTGTTTGAGGATAAGAATCACTCAACGTTCAGATACTGCTCTCTGGTCTGTCCCTCTTTACTTAAGTACATTGCACTTTTGATAGGACAAACCTGGCCTGGGCACATTCTCATCTGCAAGAATGGATAGGTTGATAGATTTATTGACAGACTGCCAATATCATGGCAGAAATGCTGGGTGAATGGACTGCAGTGTTATCCAGGACAGTGACTGTGATGGGAAAGCCTATAGATGCACATTTAATCATGTGCCAATGCATCCTGGCCGAAGCATTTGGCCGGTGATCCATGCTGAGCAGCAAGTTGTCTTTTCGCAAACAGACAGACGTCTTCCCTTCCGTAGGTCTTAAAATACCTTCTTGTGATGTGTGATTTCATGGGTATAAGCTTGTTGGGTGACAGCATATTGACTGTCTGATTTTATCTGCCGGTGGATATGCAGCTTTTAAAGCCAGAAGGTGTGTAGCTACACACATCCACAGCTTGCTTGCCCACTTTGACATCACTTGCAGGATCATTTTGTGCCATCATTGCGATTGATGTAAACTACCACCATGGTGTGATGTGTCTGCACTATTTCATGCAGGCCTTTTAGGGGTTCTTGAAAATATTGCAATACTAGGCACAAAGCTCTCATTTCCAGTATGTTGACGTGTGGATATTGAGCTTTCGTTTTTCTTTCTATTTGATCCGTTGTTTCATCTACAGTGGTGTGAAAAAGTGTTGGCCCCCTTCCTGATTTCTTATTTTTTTGCATGTTTGTCACATTTTAAGGGTGGCCCAACCAGTTATTAGGCTTAGGGGGCAAACACTTTTTCACACAGGGCCATGTAGTTTTGGATTTTGTTTTCCCTTAATAATAAAATCCTTCATTTAAAAACTGCATGATGTGTTTACTTGTGTTGTCTTTGACTAATATTTAAATGTGTTTGATTATCTGAAACATTAAAGTGTGACAAACATGCAAAAAAAAAAAGAAATCAGGAAGGGGGCCAACACTTTTTCACACCACTGTATATTGTTTTTGTCTCAGATAGACCATGACCTCTGCCACGCTCAGACAATGGTATTTGAGCCAACCAAGCTGTGTTAACAGCCCCAGTTATCTGCTGCTACCTGATGCTATGACTTCCATAGCAGGATGCGCTGTCTGTAAGCTCTCTGAGCCAATAGTATGTTTTGCTACAGGCATTACGGCAAATATGCTATTGGACTGGAGATACAACTCGCTTTTCTCACAAGGTGTGAGAGTCTGTACTACTAATGAGGCAGACAGGCTCTATCAGAGGAATGGTTGCTAAACCCTTTATAGCAAACAGTATGTCTGCCCTTTAATCAAATTGTGGCTTCAACCTGCTCTTCAATTCTCATGACTAGAAAAAGCCTAGTCACTTACTTGAGCAAATGCAGTACAAAAAGCATTAGGCATTTAGTCAGCTGTATTAAGCAGATCTAGCTTTAATATTGTCAGGGCTGTCTTAACACCATTCCGAAGCATATTCAGTACTGCTGCTGTGCTGTGTTTCTGCTTTATACAATTGGCTCGAAAGCACTTGACTCATGCCCTCTACCAGCACATCTAATCTGAGTTCCAATGTGATAAGGCGTTTGCTCATGTTCCTTGGGACTGATCCATTGAATCTTCTGCCCACTTCTGTTCTTGCCACTGCAACAGGGTAATTTCCTTCCCAGCAGGCCCTACTTGGCTTTGCTTCACTCTCACTGAGGCAGTGTTAGTAACTTTTGTGCTATTACTACTGAGAAAGGGGACAAAGAAATAAGAAACCTCCACTGGGTCCAAAGGAATCGGCCCTAGCTGTCTGGAACAAAAGGAAGTACAACAGGACAAAGGCTGCTGTTAAAGGAAAATACTCTGCCTTAGCGTGGTCTATGTTGCCATTATTATTCTATAATAGTTATTGAAATCCTAGAGTTGTCAAACATCTTTGTTGTTATAAAGAACATCTGAGAAATACATTCCTGCTATCGCAAATGCGACAGCTATTCCTTAACATTTCCTCACCATCCTTTTGCCTCTCTCACTTTAGGCTTAAATTATATGATCATACATGTAATGTCACACAAATCTCTGCTACTATTGAATCAATAACATTTTAAAACACAGGTGTCAAACTCAAGGGCCATGGGATAAATATTATCTTGTGCCCCTGTGGCAGTGAAGGCTTTGGCAGGCACCAGCTGTGAATGGGAGGTGTTGCAGAGAATAAGCAGGTAATGAGTGAGTGGTTACACCTGTGGGTGGATATTTACTGATGTTTCTTTATAGACTGTTCATGTTACAGTGGGTGGGATCTTCTACAGAGGGCAAATGCAAGCAGAGCTGACACTGAGCTTGACCATGAACAGACAAACAACAGAAACATGTGTTGTTTTTTTTTCGTTCGGAGATTTATTTTTGTTAAGCAAAGCGATTGTGTGAATGCTCAGAGGGGGAAAAAAAACCCCATGCCTTCTCCTAAGCCTGCTTTTTGTGTCCTGTCATTTCATTTGACTCTTTCAAATAGTTCACCGTGCACTACTACACGCTATTTTCTATTATAAAGAATTCACGCTAGATGCATTGTATAAAAACGAATAGTAAATGTCACTTCACACTGCACCATTCCATCCACACCACCAGCATGACAGCATGCAATTTAAAAAAACCCCAAAAATCTAATGCCCAAAACACAAAACAGTGTCCAAATCATTTACGAAGGAAACAATCAATTCTGGACTAGCACAAACATGGCAGTGAATAAACCACACAGAAGAATACATCTTGTGTTAATTAGCCTTTGATTTAATTATGGATTAGGGTAAGGCAAATGCTTGAAATTCATCACCTAGTGTAGCTATATGCATAAATATTAAAACTAAGTTGATGGGAATAAAAGAAAAGTGAGTTAGGAGACTGAGGACATGTTGTTATCAAAGATGGACTCATGTGATTTTTTTCTTTACTGCTAAAAAAAAGAAGCTGTTGTGTAAATGAACGCCGCTGCTGTCAATCATGAAACGAAAAATAAACATAATAATGAGACTCACGACCAACATAATAGCCTTATTGATGGCCCGTCAAGGCCTCTTAAAATGTGGCAGAAATGGAATTTGACACCTGTGTATGAGAATGCTTGCTTTGATACCTGTGTACTTGACGTTTGCCCTGCGGTCACTATTGTCAGCTGTGTTGCAACAGACAATGAATCAACATTTTCTAACCAATGAAAATCAAACAATTTATAATGCTGTAAAAAACCACCTGGACTTTTGTTAATATCTACGATACATAATTTAATTATTACGAATGCACAACAATCAACCAAAACGGCAATGAAATAATGATATCGCTGTTAGGTAAAAATACATTTTTAGCACAGAATCAAACTTTACCTGCATGTTTAGTAGTTCTCCATTCTTTAGCCAGCTATATGAGGGCTTGGGTTTTCCACTGGCTTTACATTCCCAAAACAGCCTTTCATCAATGGATAAGGCACTGTCATGCATGGTCTGCACCCACTGAGGCTTAGCTAGGCATCCAAACACACAAACAAATTATAATGACAGTGAGAATAAGTCTAAATATACACAAATCTCACATCTTTTAAACCTTCATATGAGGATGTAGCTACCAGTTCTGCAAATCACATTCTTTTGGAGGCTGCAGACTCTGTGTCTGACAGAATCTCACTCAAGAGGTCCCGAGCTCATTAGCTAGGCACCAGTTGTAAAATCTGTTGTACACAAAACAAAATCAAATGCTTCACAGTGCCTAAGAGCAGCTCAAACCAAACCATGCAAATGCACATTAAAAAAAAAGTGCTTTTTACTGAATGCAGTCTTGTTTTGAAATTCTTAGTTAGATGGCAGTGACACTCCCAAGGGCTTGATGGTGTCACATATCTAGAAACCACTGCTATACAGGCTATATATATCATCTATGAAGGACTATTTGCCGTGATCAATGTTTATTCAGATATTAAAAGAAAAAAGGTCTGTAGCTGCAATCCTAGGGAAATCATTGTGTTTGAATGTCTAACGCAGCAGAACACTTAACTAATGGATTAGCTTAGGCTGCTTATATACGTATTTATCAGGAAAACAGGAATGTTTGTGTTTTTGCTTTTTATTTTAAGACTACAACTTGGATTGATTCTTCACACAAAGCTACAGTATTCAAGCTGGAGTCAGGACTGATTGATTTCACTACAACTACTACAGCTAGTACTGCACAGCAATCGCTGTTACTATTTTTATTTGAGTGATTTATGCCAATCCTCCCCAGGCAAAACCATTATATGCATTAGAGAACTCAAAGAACAATCATGTGTTTCGTGTATCAGAGAGAAGAATGTGGACATATGAAGAATAAATAGCTGGTGTCATTTTGGCAGAGAAAAAAAGAAAATAAATTCGCGGCTTGGTATGACAAATATTATAAACGAGTTATCGTTCTATAGTGAATTAGAAAATAACAAGATGTCAAGATAGGAGATTCCTATAGATAAATAAAAGCTGATTGGGATTCATAATAAGAACATGAAAAATATTACAAACTCTGAAATAAAGAACTAATAGTGAACTGGCTGCAGCTAACCTGAACTTGTTCTATTATAATGATTAGAAAGCCAACATAAAATTATGATTCATTTAGAAAAAACTATATTTTCCTATTAGCTTTTGCCTCATCTTATTCATTTGTATAGCATGCTTTTTTAGTTTCATTTTCCCTTAGGCTCAAGTGCAGAGCATTACTATTCATTGGCCTGGCTTGGCAGAGAGCTGGCACACAGCACTGTCCACTCTGTCAATACTGAACAGAAGCTGAATTCAGGGTCACAGCCTATTAGATGCACAGCTGACTTGGCATATGTTCCCTCTAACCTTCCCAGTAAGTCATATGAAAACCCAGAGGGAAGCCTTAAAATGGTTGCCTTCCACTTGTGTCTGAATTCAACCACACAACTGTTGCGAATTGTAAATTAAACATGTGAATCTTCTTGTCCCCTGAAAAGGCTAATCACAAATAATCAAATTGTGAACCGTAGGGTTCCTGGCCCTGGTTTGGATAATTATCCTGGAATTCCTCCCATTTGGAACACATTTTGGCAGCAGGTTTGAGCATGCAATACAGGTTTGTGACTGAGCAGCATTAGTGCAGAATCTGTTCTGTAATTAAGATAAATAAGTGATGCTGATTACATTTTAGATAGTAAATGACTAAATGTCCTGCAAAACAGCAGAGCTGAGACGACACACATGCTTTTGATGCAGTTCATTTGATGCATCGTTATTTTGAATTAAACATATGCACACATGGACACACCGAATTACTAAATAATTCTTTATTAAGAATCCGAAAACACATGTTGTACTGGGGACATGAGTCATTGTGAACAACTAAAATCTTTTTTCCATATTTTCAGTCTATAATGATCAATGATACAATGTATAACGCTTATGCATAATGCTTTTTATTTGTTAATAAGCTGTATTAAGGCTCAAACCATATGTCTGTATTAAGGCTTATATGCTTTCTGCAAAGCTGCTTTTATAGACCATGCATAATCCAAAAAATACATTCCTGTACTGTGAACACTGTGGTTGCACTTAACCAGTGCCTCTCTTTATACAGTGCCTCTAGAAAGTATGACTTTAAGAGGTCTCACAGCTAAAATGGCAGATCAGATCAGTCCTGCTCCAGATCATAACAACCAAAGAAGCCTCAAAAAGTAGTTAGGTTATTAAGACATCAGCAAAACTTTGAACCTACTAAGGAGCACAAGGAAATCCATTACAAGAAAGTGGAAAGAGGTATGGCACAACCCAGGCACCACCAAAAGTGAGTGAATGGCAAGAAGGGTACTTGTTAAAGAAGCTTCAACACTGAAGGAGTTACAGAGCTTACAACTGGCTGAAGTAGGAGAACCTATGTAGACCTTAACAAATTTTATCAGCTTGTCACTGATCTGGCCTCTGTGGGAGAGTGGGCAGAAGGTAGGCACTTCTGAGAAAATCTGAGAGCTTTTCTGAAAACGATTTTGTGGTCCGATGAAAGTCAAAGCATAATGTTTTGGGAAAAAAAATACAAATTCAACCCAATACTTAGGTAACACAATAACCTCCTGGTGGTCCAGCGACAGGATCCCGTGCTCTCATTGCCACGGCTCGGGTTCAATTCCCGGACAGGGAGCTAACCCAGCCACTGAAGAGTTCACGCTCAGTGCCGGTCCCAAGCCTAGGTTAAATGGGAGGGTTGTGTCAGGAAGGGCATCCGGCGTAAAACCTGTGCCAAATCGAAACATGCGGACCACATGATGCAACCCCAAATAGGGAGCAGACAAAAGAACAACAACAACTTAGGTAACACAATACCTACGATCAAGGGTGCTTTTAGTAAGAGGAACTGAAAAGCTTGTTACCATCACAGGCAACATGGATGAAGCCAAATATGTGGGGGATGTTGTAGCTTAGAGGTTAAGGCGCTCGACTACTGATCAGAAGTCCACCAAGCTGCCACTGCTGGGCCCTTGAGAAAGGCCTCGACCCTCAGTTGCTCAGTCGTATAAAATGCAAGTTGCTCTGGATAAGGCTGTCTGCCAAATGCCAGAAATGTAAATGCAAATACACTACATAGCCAAAGGTTTATGTCCACCTGATCATCACACCCAAATGTTGACCTTTCCCAAATTGTTGCCACAAATTTGGAAGCACACACTTTTATACAATGACATTGACCCTGTGCACAAAGTGATGTTCATGAAGCCATGCTTTGCAAAGGATGAATGTTAAATAACTTGATCTTGGCCTGCACAGAACCCTGACCTCAACTCCACTGAACATCTAGGGAATAATACAGAATGCTGACGGTGAGCAAGGCCTTCTTGCCTAAGTGAGGCATCAGCACCCTAATGCTCTTGTGGCTGAATCAGCACAAATCCCCACGGTCACGCTCGGAAATCTAATGGATCGCCTTTGAAGAAGACTGGAGGTTTTTATGAGAGCAAAGGAGGAATACATCTTGAATGAGCTGTTCAACAAGCACATTTGGGTGTGAGGGTTAGGTGTCTGCAAACTTTTGACCATATATTTCAATTCAATTCATTTGTATAGTGCTTTTAACATTGTCTCAAAGCAGCTTTACAGAAGTATAGAAACATAGAAATTCATTTATTCATTGTCTGCCGCTTATCCAATCTATTTGCGGGTTCTCCCCGCGCCTCTGGGGTTTCCTCCGGGTACTCCGGTTTCCTCCCCCGGTCCAATGACATGCATAGGTTGATTGGCATTTCTAAATTGTCCATAGTGTGTGAATGAGTGTGTGTGTGTGTGTGTGTGTGTGTGTGTGTGCCCTGCGATGGGTTGGCACTCATGTAGGTGTATCCTGCCTTGATGCCCGATGCCGCCTGAGATAGACACAGGCTCCCCGTGACCCGAGGATAGATCGGATAAGCGGTACAGACAATGGAATGGAATCTTCCCAATTTCCAAACGAGGCCTTAGAGACATTGTTAAGATATAAATTGTGCATACCGTGCTGATATATGTATGCTATTTGGCAATATTTCACCTTTGTACTGAGTAAATTGCATTCGCGAATGTGAGTGAAATGCTTGCACTCTGAAAGCCCTGTGGAGAGTATAACGATATCGATTAACCCTGACAGAGGCATAACAAAGTGTTGATGAATTGAAGGATATATTTTCACCAATAATGAACAACAAGTAAACAAGTGTTTTGTGAGTAAATAGCTTTTAGAATTATATACACAATTTTCCTTTTTAGGTAAATGAAAGAAAGACACACTTTGAAAAAGGCTCATGTTGAAAAAGAAGTGGTTAAAAAACACCAGGGCTCTTCAGATAATTCCTGTAGATAAAATGTATTTTGCTGACAGACAGAGCTGTCATATCTGTGAAGAAGCACTGCACATCATGACAGGCTGTGTCATATCACATCTCTTTATCAAAACTTGCAGATTTGCTTTATTGAAGAACACAAAGAAAGCAGTGAAATGCCAGAGAGAGCTGTGAAGTCCCTTTCCCATTAGGAGGTGACAAGTTGTTCGGTTATTTATCGCAGGCAAATAATCTTTCAGCATTTTTTAAATTCCCAATTAGAAATGGTGGTAGCGGAAATATACATAGGATACATATCATATTACCACTGTGATACATTTGTTTCAGGCAAATTGAACTGTAATGATGCATAAAATCATGCAGATACAGGTCAAGAGCTTGTGTTAATCATCAGCATCAGAATAAGGAAAAAAGTGAGCTCTTTGACTTTAACTGTGTTGGAGGCAGATGGGCTCGTTTGAGTGTTTCATATACTCTAGATGTCCTGGAATTTTCACATACATATCTAGAATTTACACAGAATGCTGCAAAAAAACGAAACATCCTGTTTGCAGAGCTTTTGCAGGTTGAAACACCTTCCTGATGATAGAGCTCGGAGCAGAATAACCCGTTTGAGCTGATAGGAAGTCTATAGTAATACAAATAAGCACTTTTTCTAACCGTGGTGAGCAGAAAAGCATCTTAGAACATCAAACCTTGAGAGATGGATGGGCTACAAGAGCAGAAGACCACATCAGGTTTCACTCCTGTCAGCCCAGAACAAGAATCCAAGTCTATCGCTGAAACTGGAGAGTTAAAGATTGGAAAAAATATCCCCTGGTTATAGATTCTTGTTCTTGGCTGACAGGAGTAAAATCTCATGTGGCTGATGTAGGGCATCTACCACGGGTTTCGAAGTTTTGTGCATGTTGAGATGCTTTTCTGATCACAATAGTTGGAAAGAATGATTATTTGAGTCAGCATATCATTTCTGGCACCTCATACTAATCGGGCCGTTTTCCTCCCATCTCTCTTATCGACAAGGCGTCTCCAAACGCAAAGTTGTGTGTTTAAAAAAAAAAAAAAAAAAAAGGAGAATCAGCTGAAATACTCAAATCAGCCCCTCCGGTACCAACAACCCATGCAATGATCAAAGTCCCAGAGATCAGATTTCTTCATTGTGATGTTTGATGTAAACATTAACTGAAGCTCTTGACCTGTATTTGTATGACTGTAATGCTTTGTACTGCTGCAACATGATTGGCTGATTAGATACCAGCATGAATGTATAGGTGAACCTAATAAAATGTACAGTATGTATAAAACCGTTTTATCTATAATCTACAATGGATTAAAACAGGATCCTCTGGACATGTATATATTAAATGTTGGACCCAGAACGAAACAAAGACAAAAGGTAGAATATAAGAAGCTCTGCAACTGCCGTATTTTTTCCTCTAGCACGAAATTCACATTCAAATTCCCACCTCCTGTGTTAGCATTGATTATTATCCTGATGCCACACAAGTGTCATGGCATGCATAATTTATGTTTCTGCAAAACCTGTAAGATACAGGTTGTTTGCTAATTAAAAGAAGTCGACACATCTTCAACCCTCACCAGTTATCCTTGAAATTATCTGTAATTTCCTGTTGACCTTTGATTTATCTATTTATTTATTTATTTATTTATTTATTTATTTATTTATTTATTTATTTATTTTTTCCAAAAAAAATCAAATCTCCACATTCTCAGCAAATGATAAGCAGATTTAGTTCTCTTCTGGTAACTTTTCTCCTGTAATTAATCGACATAACCTACATTCCTGGGGACGTCACTTAGCTGAGTAGCACACAAATGAATAGGTATTAAGCTTTGTAAACTATAAAACACATCCTATTAAGAACATGAATTCACAGTGATCAGAAACAATGTTGAGCTTCTTCCCACCCTGCTTGCCAGTAGTAATAAGTAATAATTTGTTATTACTTATTGCTATTAGTTATTACTTATAGTAAGAAGTAATAATTTGTTGCCATTGATGTGTGTGTTACTGGGCAATTCTTGCTCACAGACACTCAGACAGGAGAGTTGAGAACCTAGACTATAAAAAAATATAGACGAATATCAAGCAAAAGAGATTTGATCAGAATATGGGTGCAATACTGTTGCTTTGAATGGTATTTTATATGTAGTAGACAGTGTGAGAACCTTTAAACTGGATGTGCTGAACAGATACATAATAATAATAATAATAATAATAATAATAATAATAATAATAATAATAATAATAATCGAGAAAGATCTAAATGCTACATGGTTCCATGCACGTTTCATCTCAGCTAGTTAGCCTGCTGAGAGTTCATGTAGTTTTTGATTTCTTAATTAACAGCCAACTTAATTAACAGCTAATTAATTAACAGTCAACTTGACTGAATTAATAATTGAGCTATTTCCTGAGGCATTTTAATATCTACATTTTTTGTTTGTGCAACAGCGAGTTCAGATCTCTGCACAGCATTCGGATATCTAGCTTCTCTCCCGAGTTGTTTGTGTGAGTTGAACAGAATGATGTGGCTCGAGACAGATCAATAATTCCTCCTGAAGAAACGAATACCTCGGGAACATGCAAATACCTTAAGGCGGACTAATCGTTCCTTAGATCATGCTTTCAGCAGGCGTTTTCATCTGGACTTGCTTAACGCTTTCCAAACCTGCCTGCAAGAAACATTTACTGTCCACCAAAGAATGTGAACGTAACTGAGAGATCATATGTATGAATAAGACATTTGTAACCAAAAAGTTGCAGCAGCAAGTTGAATCAATGAAAGTCTATTCTTTGCAGCCACTTCTTCATTCGCACTAAGCATCTTCACAACACTGGGCAGGTTCTCGGGCACTCAGAAAGAAGCAGCTTGGCAGGGATGAGATTTCAACTCATGATCTTTTGACCAGCAGGTCAGTTCCTTAACCACTGAGTCAGTCCTGACTGACTGACCCTGCATTGTGATTAATAGATAAACATTTCACTATTCATAATTGTTTGCGTTTGATTGTTTTGTGTTCAATAAGTGTCGAACTGTTTTAAAACACAAAACATTTACATATTGGATTAAAAAACGATTTAATGAGTGCCCTAAACAATAATGCTACATTCCTGAACATATTGTTTTTTTTTTTTACTTGTTACATTTTCTCTCTCTATTTTATTTTTTCTTTCTCTCTGTCCTTCCCACCCTTTCTCTATGTATACAGCATGTCCAGGGACAGAACAAGATCTGGCACAGGGATTGGTGGTTAGTGATTGACATCATCCCTCTGCACAATATCAGAAGATATCAGGGAAAGCAACAAGCCTCTTGGTGGTCCAGCGGCAGGATCCCAGCGGCATGGTGCCAACCCAGCCACTGAAGAGTTAACTCTCAGTGCCGGGCCCCAGCCCAGATAAAAATGGGAGGGTTGTGACAGGAAGGCCATCCGATGTAAAACCTGTGCCAAATCATGCAGATCAAATTATCTGCTAAAAACAGCGGACCCTGCCATTGCACGGGACAAACCTTCTTCTTTCGGCTTTTCCCTTCAGGGTCGCCACAGCGAGACATCTCTCTCCACCTATCCCTATCTTCTGCATCCTCAACACTTGCAAACAACCTCATTAATTTCATCCATATACCTCCTCTTTGGCCTTCCTCTATGCCTCCTGCCTGGCAGCTCCATGTCCAACATTCTCCTACCAATATACTCACTCTCCCTCCTCTGAACATGTCCAAATCATCTTAATCTGGCCTCCCTAACTTTGTCCCCCAAACGTCCAACATGAGCTGTCCCTCTGATGTATACGTTATTGCACAGGACAAATGCTAGGATAAAATAATTTTTTTTTAAAAATCAAGGAAAACAACAAGGCTGGCCTTTACTGGAGGTCAGTAGTTTTTTTTTTGGAAATCCCAGCTTCTTCTACTGTTTGGGGGATAGATAGAAGAAAGGTAGCAAAGAAAGGTAGATTCTTTAAAAACTGGAGATACAAGTCTTTTGTTTTTCTTTGGACCAGACTCACCTTGACACTTATTCTCTGACAGGAAATGTTTTGTTCTCAATACATTTACTTGAAAACTACTAAACTGGTGTCTGGTGCCTTGATTTATTTTATGGCCCTTGCTACACACAATTGAGTTCACCTGGTTTCTTACTCAGAAACAAAAAATAGTGTGTAAGAATAATAACAATAATAAAAAAAAAGGATGTGACTATTAAATAACAAAATGAGTCTGTTTACCTGGTTAGGTTTACAGCCCAGCATATTGGAGGTGTAGCCTGTATATAACTGATAAGTATGCATACATATGTATGTAAATAATATTCAATATCTGGGTTATTTTAGTAATAATGATATTCTGTAATAATATGGAGAAATGCTTGAAAATATTTCATTTCTGCTCAAACCATATATTTTGTCTTATTCAGTGCAGCCAGCCATAACAAGTGATAGCTTCAGAAATTTCATTCTACTGCTTGCAGTTTGTGTAGTCATGTGTATAAGTTGTATATGCTCCAGGTCAGCTCATCTGAGACTGTTGGATTTTTGTTTGGAGTCTAACTCTGATGTACAGCCAGAATATTTCCATCCCACTGACATATCTTCCTATATTGTGAACTAATCTGTCCTCAGTGCCAGCCATGAGGATACTCAC
Source organism: Hemibagrus guttatus (assembly GCA_033459395.1). Taxonomy (NCBI): domain Eukaryota; kingdom Metazoa; phylum Chordata; class Actinopteri; order Siluriformes; family Bagridae; genus Hemibagrus; species Hemibagrus guttatus. The sequence continues at coordinate 4,324,065 of JAUCMX010000017.1, read as the reverse complement.
TGCACTATTAACCATGTTTGCTGTTTGACTAACTCCCAAAACACAATATTTAATATTACTAATTATTTAATAAATGGTTGAGATGTTTAATTGGCTTCCTGTTATGTTGGGTACTGTTCTGCATTAGGAGTGGAGATTTTTTACATTTCTGTTTAAGTAAAGTTCTGTTGCAATAAAGCAACAGTTTGCTTTCAGGCCGGAATCTCAGTGACTTTAGAAAGCCTAATAAAAGTGAACAGCAGAAAGTCTCGGCTTATTAACTGTACTGGCTGGCTTAAGAATCTTTGTTATGTCACTATGAGTTGGTATATAAGGCAATAGAATTGAAGGTCAAGCAAATTTTTCATTAGTGTCTGTATATGGAAAAGTGACACTGGGAGGACAGCAAGTGGACATGACCCAAAAATGTTTTAGGTTGCGACATGCATATCACATTGTCTTTGGCCAACATGTCTATTTACAAACTTTGTCGCAAAAGAAGCAAAATGTAATGTATGGTGTGAAAAAGTCACTTTTTCACCCACTGTAATAAAATAAAAAGCTATTCTGAGTATGTATGAAAATTATATATATATTTATATATATATACTATAACCCTGCTTGGCATGGTGAAAAGAAAAGCCACATATTTGCTCTGTTACATTCATTATGTAAGAAAAGATAAGCCAGTGTCTCGGGGAAGCTTTTCAATAAAGAATTAATTTCATGAAAAGAACCCAGTTGTGAAAATACACCAATTTGTTCACAAAATCTTGACTTTCATGGAACTGTGGCTGTGAGGAATTGGCTTGGTTGTGGACCAGCCAGCGATGTGGAACGGATTGTCTATACGCTGCAAGAGCTCTTAAAAAGTGAGTGGAGGCCTTAGCCATTCTGAGACATTTTGATTTGATTATTTAGCCCCCCCTCAGAAAAAATACAGGGTTCATGTTTGCCATTTTTCTGAATTCCCGAACGTGCTAAAAGATGCTTCCATCAACATTTAACACCACTGACACTTGTTATTGCACACAATGCTGTGCTGCCAACACCAATTAAACAAGGTTTATTTTTTTGTTCTCAGCCATGTAGTCATGGAAACTATACAAGACTCACGGCGGAATCGAAAAGCACTGAATGCAAAATAATTGGAAAAACTCCAATGAAATGGCAAAACCTTTGTCTCCTCTAAGATAATGATGAGAATTAGGAATAATGGGAGAGATGGCACAATGGTGCCTTCCTTTGGAGTCCCAAGCGCATAATAAAAACAAGCATGAGACAAGATCTACATGTAAATCTAAATGATTTATGTTGTACTATATATTGGTTTAGGTAGATGTCTTTCAGGTCCACTGGCATAAGCCTTGGTGATCTCTTGCTGCCGACTGTTTGATTAGGGTTGTTATTTCTATTTAATGAGGTGACCGAAACCTGCCTGGGAAGAACATAGTACTTGGAAAAGTATTGTTTGTATCTATAATTTGCATAGCTTAGGTAGCAAAACTGCCTTGACTGTTGCAATCATTTCCTGGACTGGTCGTTAGTTAAAAAACAAAACAATCAAAGCAAACGGAGGTTGTTCTTACCTCCCTTTCCCTATACTAGAATATCATGGTCTGATCTAGACTGGGTCATAACAGCTGTCCAAAAGAAATCCCATTAATCAATAAGGGGTTTAATAGGATGAATCTCTCCCTCTCTCCCTCTCTCCTCTCTCTCTCTCTCTCTCTCTCTCTCTCCACACACACACACACACACACACACACACACACACACACACACACACACACAAACCCAGCAACTTACCATGGAAGGAGAGTCGTCCTTTCACAGTGTTCCTGCCCATCTTGTTTTCTGCCACACACTCGTAACCACCCGCATCCTCTTGTTGGAAACTGGGGATCTCCAGAACGACATTCGAGTTCTTCATCTTCACTTTGTTAGGAAAGGGAACTCCATTAGCCCTTCTCCATGTTATTTCAGGCACTGGACTGAGAAAAATACAACTTCAGTCAACACTACTATTACTGGCATGCTACTAAAACCACATTATTTGCAGCACTCCATTTAGAATGTTGTGTAACATCCCTCTGCCATCATAAGTGAACTGAGTCTGCTCCTATAAAGCGTGATGTGATAGGAGAATACACAACAAGGAATCACTACTCGACACCGAATCTCTCCAGATCCTTGTTTCTGGCTCCAGTCTGTTGCACCTCTTCAGCTCACCCCACATGTTTTAAAGCCAAAGATTGATTCTGTGATTACTGAAGCATTTTTGTGTGAATTTGGACAATCTCTTGTTGGAAGATCTAACCATGCCCCGGTTGTAGCTCGGTGGCCAGATTTTCATTTAAAATCTCCCGGTACTTCATGAAGGGTCTTTTGAGGAAAAAACAAAACCACAGATGCACATGGAGAGCACAGATTAAATTCTTTTCTGTATAACTAACCTTCTTCACATGCCAAACTCATCTTGTATTGCCAGAAAGCTCTGTTTTTTTTTTTTTGGTGGTTTTCACACTGGGCACTTATAATGCAGTCTGAATCCAAGTGTGATTGTTCCCGGCTCCCCCACAATGTTGTTCTGGTTTTAATATTATCAAACCCTGATGTATCTTACATTATTACAAACGCACCTGGAGAGCACAATGTGACTCACCCTATTAACATTATTATTATTATTTTTTAAATGACTGTTTTGGTCTCCCACAATGTTCCCTACAATACTCGTAGTACACAAGTTTTGTAAAATCTAATGATGTTGTCATCAGCTGCAATGCATACACAGGTTGCTTTACTTTCTGAGCAAGTGTGCACCCGAATGTTAGCTGTGTTCACATTCACAGAAGCTGTGGCACAGTTCCGGTGCAACTGAACTCAGACCACCACCTACAGGTAGTCTCAGGTTCTGTAGCCCGGTACGCTTCCTGGTCGACGTGAGAGCTTTCACATTTAACCAGGAAGTTTAGACTAAACTGGTAGTGTGAAAGTCCCTCTTTTGTCTTAGTCTCGAACACTTCACCTTGCTCCATGGTCTAACTCTAGGTGCTTGCTTGTGGCTAGATATGCTACATATAATGAAAGCTTCCCAATGGTATAAATGCCTTCCTTCAAAAAAGACACAATTAGTCTGATTAAAAAAATAAACTGGTCAGTTAAAAATGTGTCTGATTTTTGAAAAAAGAAAAATAAATATTATATAATATGAGAAGTCAAGTGATTAGTCTAGACTTTTAGGCAAGATTTTCCCTGCTCACTATTTATCATCAAAAAACTGTGACATTATACAGTGGTGTGAAAAAGTGTTGGCCCCCTTCCTGATCCTGAAAAATCCTGAAGGAGACTGTCCGACCATCTGTTTGTGACCTCAAGCTGAAGCGAACTTGGGTTCTGCAGCAGGACAATGATCCAAAACACACCAGCAAGTCCACCTCTGAATGGCTGAAGAAAAACAAAATGAAGACTTTGGAGTGGCCTAGTCAAAGTCCTGACCTCAATCCGATTGAGATGCTGTGGCATGACCTTAAAAAGGTGGTTCATGCTCAAAAACCCTCCAATGTGGCTGAATTACAACAATTCTGCAAAGATGAGTGGGCCAAAATTCCTCCACAGCGCTGTAACAGACTCATTGCAAGTTATGGAAAACACTTGATTGCAGTTGTTGCTGCTAAAGGTGGACCAACCAGTTATTAGGCTTAGGGGGCAAATACTTTTTCACACAGGGCCATGTAGTTTTGGATTTTGTTTTCCCTTAATAATAAAAACCTTCATTTAAAAACTGCATGATGTGTTTACTTGTGTTATCTTTGACTAATATTTAAATGTGTTTGATTATCTGAAACATTAAAGTGTGACAAACATGCAAAAAAATAAGAAATCAGGAAGGGGGCCAACACTTTTTCACACCACTGTATAATATAAAATATTTGTCCATTTTCCCTTTCAGACAAAAACTTTTTTTTAGCTGAATCTTTTGGTGACATCCTTAATAAATCGTTAACTGAAATACTTTTGACTAAGCTGAACATACACTAATAGGTGTATTGCACTTCAATGAGCTTCTCAAATCATTCCACATTCATTCATTCCAATTCGATTGGCTGATCTCTTATTTTATTGGAGATGTATTGGTCATGTATTTCTGAGTGATAACTCATACTAGCACAACACACATTGCTGGCTATTGTGACATATCTAATATTGTGTAGAGATGATTAAATCGCTATTTTGCAATAACAAGCACAGTAATGTATGTTGTTCATTTCTTGCGTAATCATACTGTGTTGTGTATTTAGATCTTTTATGCCAGGTGACAAGTGATAAAGCAGTGCAACAAATCATCAATAAGTGAAGTCGCTTTTAACTGATGCTACACCAAGCAAGAGACTCATTTGGCAAAATACGTTTGCTGTCGATTTCATCTCACTTTCTTTGCTTTCCTTGCATCCTGTGGAATACTGACTGCTTCCAAACATGAGAAGAGTTCAGTAAAATGTGAAATAATAGAACTGAGGAATGCCCATGAATGGTTCAAAAGTGTTGAGAGTACTCAGTAAAAGAGCAGCGTGTCTTGCGGAGTGTCATGTCCTGTAAAAATAGAACAGAGGCAGCTATAGACTGAAAATACTGAAGAACTGTACTTACTTCCCCAGAGCAAAACATTCCAGTGTCACAATGGAGCCCTTGGCAGCTGGAACCATGTCAGGGAAATAAACTTCTATTTTAGGCTCATATTCACCCATCACACCTATAAAATCAAAAAGACCATGTTTTCTGTTCGCTGCGATGAGAAGATTTCAGTCTGAATGCAGTAGGATGAAATGAAAAAGATGAAAAGATGGATAGAAGCAATTCTTGACAATTTTGAAGTTAAAGACAAATCATGACGATTTTGAAGTCGACACAGTGCGAGGCCATGCAGAGTTTGGGGCTGCGTTTGCACTGTTGGGGAATATTTCGTCTAGTAAGGATTGCTTGATTTGAAGGAGACAGTAAGAAACTTTTCATAGAGAGCAAACGGTAGTTTACTGAAGCCTCAAAGAGTATGAAACACTAGATACACAAAAAATCTGCGCTTCCCGAAACAGTTTACGTCTCACGCTTGCTTCGGTGGATAATCTGCTTACACCAGGATTCTTATTTACTCCATGCTCATATTTAATACCATTTGAACACATTCCGTACTGTTTGCCTTAACTCCGCTCTACCTGTATACTTTAACATCATGGAAAACTAAGCAGTGCAACTGCTCATTAGATTGTGAAAGGAAAAACATTCTCACCATCTGTCCTCAGGACCAGCGGAGTGGGAGAGCTCAGCATTTTGACCTTTGTAATGCGATTTACCACAACGCATGTGTAGTTTCCTACATCTGAAGGCTCTACTTTAGCGATGTAAAGGTTCCCAGTCTCTTGGGAGACAAAACGTCTGCTGTCTTGCTGGACAAAGTACGGGTACTCATTGAACACCCATGCAAAATGCAGCTCTAAAGAACAGATGGATATACATTTGTTATTAATTCTTCACATCTACAGGAGCTGAAACGTAAGTAAATGGCTAATAAAACCCAATGAAAGACTGGAAATGATGTTTTAGACCCTTACCTCCTGCATATATGGGCGTACCACACAGTAAAACTACTCCTTGGCCCTCACGCACTGACACGGCACTTCTTGTTTGAGTTTTAAAATTCAAGTCTGTAAAGTTGTGAAAAGATAAAACAACGTCAAGTAAAAGTGCAAAAGTGATGACGGCAACAGAATAGCTAAAAAACTTCAGCTTCTCTAAACTCAGCATAAACGGAGCTAGTAACTTACATGCAAACTGAAGGGTTGCTCTCCTGCTGAGAATGGCTCCCAGTGAGTTAAAAGCAGTGCACTGGTAGATTCCCACATCATTGGCAAGGTCCAGATTCCTAATCACCAGATTTCCCCCAGAGAGATGCCGCCGATAGTCAGCCCTCAGATCAATCATTGTGCCGTTCAATGACCACCTAGAATTAATCATAAACAAAAAAATCACAAGTGTCCAGATTCTGGAAAATCCTGGAAAAAAGAGACTGCTTAGAAGCTACAGTCAGAGCTAAAGATATTTAAGTAGCACAGACAAATAAGCTTTATTGCACAGACTGTAGCTGCGCTCTTCAATATGGTGATGCATGTGGAAAGAAAAAGGCAGATGATTTACATCACAAAGGTTGGAGCTAGCAGTGTGCTGAAACAAGGTCTGTATGCTGCAGACCCATTGTGAATGTAATATATCTCAAAGATATGAATTCACGATATGAAATGATCTACATCCTGATCTAAACTTTTGTTCACATCCCTCATCCCCTTTTCATCTTTTGACAAAATCGGATTTACTATTTTTAAGCATAGAAATGACTAAAATGATTTTTACAATAAGAAATCATACAGTTTGTATGAGAATTCACAAAAAATCATATTGTTATTATTACAATTCGATTCAATTCGATTTTATTTGTATAAAGCGTTTAACAGGACTTTGAGCACTGTCTCAATGCAGATGTACAGAAAATTTTAATAAATTACAAAGTTTAAAATTAAATGTATATTTATCTCTAATGATTCGTGAATTGCTATTACAGAGGCTCATCAGCCCTCTTTCTTCACACTTGCAGGAGGACTCTCGAAGAGCCAGAGAGGATCCGAGAGCTTGCCAATCATTTATTTTGGCGGGTGCTCAGTAGATGCATCTGCGCAGGAACTGATGCAGGAAGACACCACATGCTAATTTTTATTTCCAGGAAGGAAATAAATAAATAAATAAACAAATAAACTGAAGTTGGTGCCTAAAGCAGCTGAATCCCATGATGCTTAGAAGATTATTCGATAACCCAATCCCCATAAGGCTGGTAATAACAGACACCTCCTGGTGTGTTTATCAGGTTGATGCATGAGGTACTTTGCACATTTGGTATCAAAAATTTCACTGTTCTCTCACAGCCTGGTAGTTGCCACCCACAAGCTGGATTTCACACAAGTATTTCAAAGCATTGTTTACTTTCTTTGATGGTTGTTGCTTTTGATGGCACTGTGTCTACACTGGTCCAGCTCCCACAAGCAGCACTGTATTTTAAGGTCTGCTCATTGTCAGTGTTGCTATTTGTACTAATAAACGTACAAAGCAAAGGCAGCTTGAATGTAGGCTAACAGCAGGGACAAAAACAGGCTTAATATTTAAGCATTACAGGTGATCACACAAGCATTTGGCCAAATTACCAGCTGCTTGTAATGGGAAATAAGCTGCTTAACATCTGCAGGCTTGTTAAAAATAGGCACATACAGATCCGGGCCTTATGACGTGCACTTGACACCCAGTTGCAAAAAGGTGCTACATCCACACAGAGTGACAAAGCAAGGGAGGCAGAAAGAGGTGGGTGTGAAGTGAGGGTATAGGTGCCTCAGGGCCTTTTTGGAATGTGTCACCATGGATGAACTCAAGTAAACCCTTGCAGTCCATATCAATTTCGCAAAGGCTCATCTGATGAAAACAGCCCTCTGGGCTCTAAAGCTCCAGGTTCATCTGCTGAACTATCTCTGCACTTCCCTCTGCAGACATTCTGCACCTGTGGACTGCCGTAGCTTTGGCAGCCTACTCGTCATCCAGCCACGAAAGAAATCATTCTCGAGATCACGAGTCGCCAGCATTGGCTAGTTGTTCTCGGCTGGCTTGCAAAGCTTGGCTGTACTTTTTTGCACAGGCACACACACACACACACACACACACACACAAATAAAACAAATACTGATCAAGCTGTAAGATGTATTACACTACAGTTTGTCTTACAACATAAGTGCAATCCAGCAGAAGTAATTGTTCAAATTTTTCAGTGTGTGGCTGAATAATGAGAATACGTAATGGGCATTATCACTCACTTTCCTGATTCTCTGACAGGGAGCTGCCACTTTGGATTTGTTTCATTCACTACACAGGCTGGGAATCCACCAACACTGTGCGAGCTAATATTTCTTTCCCTACAGTAATCCTAATTTGATGCTTTCGTGCTTTGTCTTTACAACAGCCATTTTATGGATTAAAACAAGCCTCATGGGTGTGATAATTGCAGCCTTAACGCTACATTTCCATTTTACAAAACAATTTAAATTCCTAATTATACAAAACATACCATTATTTAACAGACTGTTCTCCTAGTGCAAAATAAGAAATGGTAATAAATAAATAAATAAATAAATAAATAAATAAATAAATAAATAAATAAATAGCAATAAAAAAAAAAAACTATAAAAACTATTAAAAATAAAAGCTGCACCTTTGACGTTGTTTTAACAGCCCAGTGATTTTGAGATATTATATTCAACACAAGATCACACTGTACAGCTATTAGAGATTTCTTTTTCTTCATGTTTGATATGTTTTGTACCAACCTGACAGCATCACATCATTCTCAGAGCACAATGAACACAATTTACAGGAACATTTGCTTTGGATTATCTTGATTTCAGAAAAGGAACAGTTTCAACTCTGAAATCTAAAGGGCTCTAGATATCGTACCGCATCAAAGACATCGCTGGTGTCCTTGATGTTTGACAGGAGGGAGAAAACAAATGTCAATGCTTCAAAATGCACTCGTCATGCTTAATATATGTGACAGTGCTAAAATAAATCATGATATCCTTTCAAATCCGGAATGCCGTCTTCTATGAGTGCACTGCGTAGGTTATAGATTAATGACTGCGTGATATGTATAACTGGAACTCCTTTGGGAATGTGGCTATGCATAGGATTCTTTTGTCAGGAGCTTTATCACACACTCCATATCATACCAAAATATTGTTCGATTTTGTCTTTCATTTTCAAATCAAGTACTTATACCTACAAGGGAAACTATGCCAGTTTGAGTACTATAACAGGGCAAATATAACAAATATAACATTATATGACAAATAAAATATTATGTAATTTAATAATATAATATAATATAATATAATATAATATAATATAATATAATATAATATAATATAATATAATATAATATAATATAATATAATATAATATAATATATTATATTATATTATATTATATTATAGGGGGGCACGGTGGCTTAGTACTTAGCACGTTTGCCTCACACCTCCAGGGTTGGGGGTTCGATTCCCGCCTCCGCCATGTGTGTGTGGAGTTTGCATGTTCTCCCCGTGCCTCGGGGGTTTCCTCCGGGTACTCCGGTTTCCTCCCCCAGTCCAAAGACATGCATGGTAGGTTGATTGGCATCTCTAAATTGTCCGTAGTGTGTGATTGCGTGTGTGATTGCGTGAGTGAATGAGAGTGTGTGTGTGCCCTGCGATGGGTTGGCACTCCGTCCAGAGTGTATCCTGCCTTGATGCCCTATGACGCCTGAGATAGGCACAGGCTCCCCGTGACCTGAGTGTAGTTCGGATAAGTGGCAGACAATGAATAATATATTATAGGGGGGCATGGTGGCTTAGTGGTTAGCACGTTTGCCTCACACCTCCAGGGTTGGGTGTTCGATTCCCGCCTCCGCCGTGTGTGTGTGGAGTTTGCATGTTCTCCCCGTGCCTCGGGGGTTTCCTCCAGGTACTCTGGTTTCCTCCTCCGGTCCAAAGACATGCATGGTAGGTTGATTGGCATCTCTAAATTGTCCGTAGTGTGTGATTGCGTGAATGTATGAGAGTGTGTGTGCCCTGCGATGGGTTGGCACTCCGTCCAGGGTGTATCCTGCCTTGATGCCCAATGATGCCTGAGATAGGCACAGGCTCCCCGTGACCCGAGAATAGTTCGGATAAGCGGTAGACAATGAATGAATGAATGAATAATATAATATAATGTAATATAATATAATATGGGAATAAAAACTCGAAAAAGAAAATTCAAATTTTTGTTATTTTATCATCATGAAATTAAAGTAAAACAAAATATACTATAACCTTTTAAAAATATTTTTGGACTGATATTGCAGATTTTAGATATACATGATATATGTATTCCATTTTTTTCAATTTTATTTTCAATATTTTTTATTTTGATTTCAATTCTCCTACCATGCACACAACCAAATGATCTAGAATGTTCTGAGGAAAAACAAAAAGATAGATGACATGAATAGTCTCGATTTCTAGGGGTTTAATGGTAATTTATATATGGTTTGTTCAAAGAACATTTACCAGTTTTAGTAATATATAGCCTATAGGAGAGAGAACAACAGAAGAGAAAGTGGTCTGGAGAACATATATTAAAAAAAAAAAAAATGCTGGAAGGTAACCAGAAGGAAAATGGGTTTTGATCACCTGAAGCGGAAACAGGGCTATATTATTAATAATATATATTTTTTTCTTAAGACCTGCCTGTCTAGTGAACAAATCTACTGAGACTACTTCTCAGTTCTATACAAGCAAATTAAGATGGTGTAAAGTGACATATCCAGATAGCTGGCTCTAATAAATTCCCCTAACAAATCCTATGGCGAGAGTTGTCCAACTGTTCATTACTACATCAGGTTCCATTTGTAATCAGTTCCAATTCTTCTAGTTTTGATCAGAGAAACTGGAGAACCTGACACTTTTCCTGGATTTATGTCCAAAGTTACGTATCAGTAGTCACTAATATGTTCAAAGGCTTGAGGACACCTGACCGTCTCACTCATGTGATCTCATTCCAGACTCCCTTTGATATCATAATAACCTCCAGTTTCTGGAAAGGCTTTCCAATAGATTTTGGAGCATGGTTGAAGGGCATTTGTGTTCATCCAACCACAAGAGCATTAGTGAGATCAGGCACTGACGTTAGATGCGGAAGCCTGGGGTGCACTCAGCGTTCCAGTTCATCCCAAAAGCATTCAGTGGGGTTGAGGTCAGGGTTCTGTGCAGACCACTCTGTTCAGTTCTTCCACACCAACCTTGTCACAATGTCTTCATGGATATACTGGATCAAGTTTGGGCCTCTTAGTACCAGTGAAGGGAAATTGTAATGTTACAGCATTCTAAGACATTCTACACAACTGTGTGCTTTCAACTTTGTGACAGTCTGTGGAAAACCCACATAGGGTTGTAAAGATCAGGTCAGGGGAGCAAAAAGTAGTACGCAGTATATGCAGTGAATAGAAAATCTTCTTTAATAAAATGTTATACATAATAAAAAGCGTATTTGTTAAAGGAAACATTTTTATTTAACGTTAGCATTTGAAATGCGTTCAAAAGTGTATGTTGTTATATCAAGAGATTAACCGCCCACCCTCCAGCATTACTCCGTAAGGTCTGTCAATCAAATGACCAAAACGGATTATCGAGGAGTGAAGCATTCTGGGGCGCAGAAGAGGGAAAGAAAAAGAAAAACATTTCAGTAATACGAGGACAGCTTGGATAAGCTTTACTTATCATTTTATCACTGTGATTCTTAAAGTTAATCAAGATTTAACGCTGCAAGGGGAAAGTGATTAACGTTAATATCTGTTCATTTCTGAATATCTGTCACTTAAAAAAAATAAAAAGTCGCGGTATATAATGGGTTTGGTTTTCATTTATAACTGAGCCTCCTACCATCAAGCACAACCTAGTTATTGGTCTCATCCTCTGATAATGCAGATGAGCACGGTATGTCTTGCATCGTGCAGTCAAATCGTATCATATCAGGAAGCATTAGATGTGCTGTGAGTAACTTACCTCATCCAGATGTAGTTTAATTAATGTAGTTCCACCGACTTGCTTGTAAAAGAGAGCCGCTTAAAACAAGCATTTTTTCTGCTTCAGGTTCAAGTTTGAAAATATTAGTGTCGATAAATGAAATAAATAATTCACTATTTAGCAAATTAGATACCTTTTTATTGCTTTGCACTTGGATATTTATAAAATATATACCCCTCAACAAATGTACACTTGTGCTCCTGGATCAGGTCCACATACTTCTAGCCACATGGAGCATATACTGTTAACTGCAGAATGAATGTTTTCATTTGAATGAAGCGTACATTAAATTATTTCCCACAATACATCCTTAAATTAATATTTACTTCTAACAAGTTTCCTAGTTGCTTTCAAAGAACACAAATACAAAATTCCACAAAAGACACGCATATTGGTAACTGCTGCAGGACATGGGTGAGTTAATGATGTGATTTTAGTATGTTTGGTAATTAATTCGTTTCTTATGCCCATGACTCACTTTATTTGACAGAGCTTGTTATTTTTTTCATGCATACATTTATGCTACACACTCCAACTGGTTTGATTTGATGTCTCAAAGAACTGTCTCGAATCTATAAGTCGTACAGCAACTCCACAAAGCAGTAATGTACCGGAGAACAAATGACATGTTTACAGAGATGCATCATTTTAACACTGAGTAAGAACATATTAAGCTAAACTGTTGCAGTGGATTTTTTTTAGTATCATGAATGTAACCACAAAGTCCCATTTTAATAAAATTGAAGCTGTATGTATGTGATGTGACACAAAGAGCATAAAAAATTCCCAGTGTGTTGCAGAGTAAAATGAAAAACTGCACTGTACCTGTACTGAGGAGCGGGGAAGCCTTTGGCATCACAGGTGAGAGTGGCCTCTTCTTCCGGTAAACCAACAGGCACCATTAAATCACTGGGCTCCATCCGCCATTTTGGCCCATGAAATGATTTATAATCCAAACAATCTAAGGGAGGACAAAAACTTAATAATGTTACCCTCTAGCAGGTAATATTTGATTACTTGTGTCGTGTGTAAATTGCAAAAAACAACAACAACAACAACAACAAAAAATAGTTAAACATTTGTAATTTGAAAGGAAAATGTAAGCTTTTTATTTGGTATGTAAAAATAACATGTCAGACCATGACAACACATTGATGAAAGTGTGCATTGTAGGTTAAGTATCTGAAAAATAAGGTCTTGACAAAAGTTGTACCAGCTCTCCACTCCTTTCTTTGAGTCTTTTTACTGGAATAAACAGCTAAACAGCTACCACTGTAGCCTCAGGTTTTGTGGGCTCCACCCATGCAGCAAGTCACAATGGCACTCGAAGGTGTATTATGATTTGTGATTAATCAAATACGAAGGGCCCAGATTACAAAAATACTTATGATCGTCATAACACACTCGTATCATTGATTTTTTGGCCAATGGCAGCCATAACCGGCTACAGACTTAATGTTACGCCCATTACGAGCACCATCAAGGCCTATGCACAAGCAAACCAAAAGTTTCCAAGAAAATAGTTCTACTCAAGAATATACTTTTTAACTTTGACATCCTGTCTATAGAGTTCTTCAATAACACATTATCAGATCATGTATCTGCATTCATCTGAAACAACTAAATTAACAATTCAAAACATCTTATGATGATATAAATATTATATGAATATGAATATATATTAACCGATCAGCTATAACATTCTGAGCACTGACAGGTGAAGTGAATAACACTGATGATCTCCTCATCATGGCACCTGTTAGTGGGTGGGATATATTAGGCAGCAAGTGAACATTTTGTCCTCAAAGTTGATGTGTTAGAAGCAGGAAAAATGGGCAAGCGTAAGGATTTGAGTGAGTTTGACGAAGGGCCAAATTGTGATGGCTAGACCACTGGATCAGAGCATCTCCAAAACTGCAGCTCTTGTGGGGTGTTCCCGATATGATGAATCACGTTTTCTTTTACATCACGTGGATGGCTGGGTGCTTACATGGGGAACACATGGCACCAGCATGCACTATGGGAAGAAGGCAAGCCGGCAGAGGAAGTGTCATGCTTTGGGCAATGTTCTTCTGGGAATCCTTGGGTCCTGCCATCCATGTGGATGTTACTTTGACACGTACCACATTGCTGCAGACTGTGTACAGCCTTTCATTGAAAAAGTATTCTCTGATGGCTGTGTCCTCTTTCAGCAGGATAATGCACCGTGCCACAAAGCAAAAATGGTTCAGGAATGGTTTGATGAGCACAACAACGAGTTTGAGGTGTTGACTTGGCCTCCAAATTCCCCAGATCTCAATCCAATCGAACATCTGTGGGATGTGCCGGACAAACAAGTCCGATCTATGAAGGCCTCACCTCACAACTTACAGGATTTAAAGGACCTTCTGCTAACATCTTGGTGCCAGATACCACAGCACACCTTGAGGGATCTAGTGGAGTCCATATCTCGACGGATCAGGGCTGTTTTGGCAGCAAAAGGGGGACCGACACAACATTAGGCAGGTGGTCATAATGTTATGCCTGATTGGTGTTTGTTTGTGTGCGTGCGTGTGTGTGTGTATATATATATATATATATATATATAAAGCTCCATGTGCATTCATCTGTAGGCTTTACAGCAGTAGCTATATCCTCCTGCTGTACAACCATTTACAAAACAACTGTGTAATTGCTTCCTTTAGCCCCCCAAAAACAAAACTTCTCAATCTTGTTACAATAGTGTCCCATTTTAATGTTAAATTGCAGAGCGGGAGCCTGAGAGCAAGTTTTCTACCACATTTTTCCAGTTCCATTAAAATGATTAGACTATTATAAGGACTGAATACTGTCTAATGTGTGTGTATGTGCACAGGCAACATCATTAGTGTAGAAATGCAGAGCAAAAGCATACTCATTTGAGCAGCTAAAATGGTATCTTTAGCTATTAGACTGAAAAAGATAAGTGTTGTTAGGCCAGTTTGTAAGAAAACAAAAACAGGAGCAAGAATGTAACTAATCTGCTGCCGAGGTTTAGGGCAAAACATGTCCAGCAGTGTTTTTTTTTAATAAACTCTACTTTTAAAGTGCAAATTTAATCTAACGTTTAATGACTAAATATGTAACACAGAGATATGCCACTGTACACCGTGCATTTAAGTGAATTATGTTATATCCTTGTTAGAGCATTGGAATAATCTAATAATCTCCTGCTAAATGTTTTCAGGATTTCTTTTACTCTAACTTATGTAGAACATTTGTGCATTGCATTCGTGAAGGACGTTAAAGAGAGAAATTCCCTGTATCAACTTAAACTGAGCCAACAGAAAACATTTTGACGCACTGTGCTTCATCTAATAGTTTTATTGTGAAGAAGTCGATGCCGATAGGACTTTCAGATCAATCCTCTGCATCACAGAGCAAATCCTATAGAGCCTTTCCACCTATATAAACCCGAATTTCCCCCTTGCCCATAACTTTCTACTGTTACAGTTTACCTTTTATTGCCAAGTTGACATAGACAGAGCACAAATTTCCCAAAAGTAAAAGGGAACAGATCATGTACCTGTAAGACACTCCATGACTGATAGCAGCAAAATCGGTTTCCATAATAACTTCATCTTCAGCTTCCGGAGGCGTGTGATATTTCCAGCATCCAGTAGATTTGTTTGACCTGAGAAATGCCTGACCTGCAAAAGCAAGGTGTAAAAAATATTACGGATGAAATATGCTATAATGTATAATATATATGCCATAATATATATATAACATAAACACATAATACTAATAATAGTATAATAACAATAGTATAATAATAGTAACTAATAATATAATATCACTCACTTATAATATTAATAATAAACTAATTTTATTACACATGGTAAACATTTCAACCTTCACATATTGCATGTATGCTAAGATTAGTAAGATATTATCTTGTGAGGCAAGGCAGCAACCAGAAAAAAGAGACTCAAAAACAGAACAGAACTGTTTATCCCACAAAATCCTTAAAGCTGCATTAGTCAAGATTTACCAGTATTTGTCAAAGATTAGGTTTCTACTGGTTCAGTAGGTGAAAAAGTTAAATAAGATCTGATGAATTTATTTACTTCTTAGCCCACCCCCTCATTCCCACACATGGACATAAAGCTTCAACTAATATTAGCATTAACAAGGATTGTCATGACGTTCGGACTTTTTACTGCTTGAAACGGTTCAGTTATAACACTATTATCACGTGAAATTCGTCTCATGTTGATTCCTGAGAAATGTTCAGAGGACACTCGCTGTCCTTTTGCCCTTTGCGACAAGTTTTTGAGACGTCAGCTCAGTTCTTATTGTTAGCATAACTAGCATTTTAGTCTACTGACTAAACCATTCAATTGTTTAAAATCCAAGCTGTAGCACAACAAATACGTAGAATTCAGCTACGTGAATGTTAAAGAGTTCAGTCACTGCCCTTTTTATTTTCTTTTCAATGAAAAATTCTACTTGATTGGTTCTGTAAAGCAGACCTTTCCAATAAAGCTTTATACAGATTCTTCAGAGCAGAACATGTTTTTTTTTTTTTTTTTGCTTACAGGAGAATTGTCGCTGTGCTGGGTGTTTGGTGATTTCAGACTGAGATGAGGTGGAGTGAAGGGACGTTCTGGAGTGTCTGATTGAGGCCCAACCAACACAAACAAGCACTCTGAACCGTAACACAATTTTTAAATGAGTTTTCTCAGCCACACGATACACTTCTACTTAGGAAATGGCTTAAACAACTAAACTACCCAATAACCTACAATGCAGCCTCAGATTACCTGCTTATCAATTAGGAAGAAGATTTCCCAGAGCTTTGATAAGCTTCCCATTATATGCATTAGGGACTGTGCTCATTAGGAGGGTAATAAGTCACTGAGAAGACTGAAGAAAATCAGAATGTACTCGAAAATCTAGGATGGTGTTTATATAACTTATATAACTGGGGGTGATATTAAAAGGGGTAGGGGAGAGAGAGAGACAGAGAGAGAGAGTTACTTGGAATGTTAAGACCATCTCAAGTCAGCTGTTGTGGGATTTTATATTCTCCTTTTTCTCTGTATCTCAGGTGATCCAGTTCTTAGCCTGACAAATCTTGTAAATGCATACACGTACACACATTCACACACACTCAGCTCAAACCTACATAATCCCCAGATAGTGCAGGCCTTAGTGAAACGCTGTTTGAAGGTAAATTGTCAAATGATGTTGTTGCATAACTCTCTAGAAGGTCTTCCTTAGTTATTCAAGTTTTATGATGCCTTGAGTCAGGGTAAGCATGTTAAAAAAAAGGATTTGCCTCCTCTGAACACATTTCATGAGCACTCCATGTCATGTTTCTTCTCACCAAGCGGTCCTTAAGCTGAGCTCACAGCTAGGAGCTGTGGAAAGGCTGTGTGACTCGTCATATTAATGTCTGCAAAGCGAACAGAAGACAGGGAATCCAATTTACAGATTCAGTTATTAAAGGACTAAGCACAGATCAATTTACTTAAAGCCGCTGCTAAATAACATCTTGTAGGCATTTTGCAACAGTGAGCGCCAAATATAAAATATATAAACATTTAAAAAGGCGGATACATGATTAAGAAGCTCATAGTGTTTTCCTTAAAATACCTCACTAGCAGTAATTTAGCTCTGTGTTTCCCTCTCCTAGTCCTGGAGCACCAATTTCCGGCATATATCAGTGTGTTCTTTGCTCCTACCTCACCAGGTTCAACCAATCAATTAATGATCAAACCTTAACTGAAGTTGGACCGGGAGAGACAGAAAAGCAAAAACTTGCACAATGTGCGATGCGATGCTACTCCAAGACGAGAACTGAGAACCACTACTTTAATTTAGGAGCAATGTGCTGTGTCTGCACAATTTTGATGTGTAAATTTATGCAAATCCATGAATGATATATTTCACCATCACTTATTTGTCAAGTTCAGCATTTCAACAATGGCAGTATTAGCCACAAAAAAAACAAAAAAACATTCCGCATTATTATTATTATTATTATTTTTTTATTTACAGTGCTTCTAAACTCGTGCTGGAGGAACCAAGCATGCGGCAGAGTATTTATTCTCTCCTGAGTGCCCTCTGAGACACATGGCAATGCAGATACTTGATCAGCTAATAAATTATCTAGTGAAGAGGAAAGGGATTCTGCCACTTTTCCTCACCCAATATGCAGCATGGAAGCATGTTATGAATGGCAAGTGGGCTTTATATTTTATACTTTAAATACAAAAGAATTATGGTTAATAAAATTTATGTGAAAGAGCCTCTACCCACATGCAATGGAAAATCATGCTATTATTATTATTACCATTATTATTATTTACTGGTTCTATCTATCTATCTATCTATCTATCTATCTATCTATCTATCTATCTATCTATCTATCTATCTATCTATCTATCTATCTATCTATCTATCTATCTATCTATCTATCTATCTATCTATCTATCTATCTATCTACTGCACAACTGTCATTACTTCCCAAGAAGCAGGATGCAAATAAATATTAAAATACATCAATATTATACTCAAGAATACGACTTTAAGTACTTGGGGTCAACAGTGCAGAGTAATGGACAGTGTGGGAAAGAGGTAAAGAAGCGAGTGCAGGCAGGTTGGAATGGGTGGAGAAAGGTGTCGGGAGTTCTGTGTGATAGGAAAATATCAGCGAGAATCAAGGGGAAGGTGTACAGGACAGTGGTGAGAGCGGCCATGCTGTATGGTTTAGAGACAGTGTCATTGAGGAAGAGACAGGAGTCAGAGCTAGAGGTAGCAGAGCTGAAGATGTTGAGGTTCTCTTTGGGAGTGACAAGATTGGACAGGATTAGGAACGAGTACATCAGAGGGACAGCTCATGTTGGACGAAGGGACAAAGTTAGGGAGGCCAGATTAAGATGGTTTGGACATGTTCAGAGGAGGGAGAGTGAGTATATTGGTAGGAGAATGTTGGACATGGAGGAGGCAAAGAGGAAGGCCAAAGAGGAGGTATATGGATGGAATTAATGAGGATATGAAGCTAGTGGGTGCAAGTGTTGAGGATGCAGAAGATGGGGATAGGTGGAGAGAGATGATTCGCTGTGGCGACCCCTGAAGGGAAAAGCCGAAAGAAGAAGAGGAAGAAGATTATACTCAAGAATGAAAGATTTACATTCAACAACTAAAAGAACTAAATAGAAGAATTAAAACCGTATAAAATCAATATTTTATAATCCCATACTGTTTTCTCTGAAACCATCTCATAAGTTGCAGACATCCCTGAAGAATTGGTTCGTGCAATATCGGAAAAAAAAAAAAAAACAGCATGGCAAAACGACTGATCTTAGCGCGACAGGAACCTCACTGCTTCTGAAACCAGTGCGCTCAAGAGAAACCCAGGCACTACTTATTAAGAAACATAAACTTTATTTAAGGCCAAAATATCGCTCACTGTGTCTGTTATTCATTTTTGCTCATTTTTACTGTTGGAGTCAATAATCTTGGAGTTGACTGTAAATTACCTGAAGGCAAGGCAAGTCTTAATATTTTCTACATGTTTGTCGCATAAACTTACATTAAGCAAAAAAAGTCATAACAAGCAGCACTGTAGAAGTTTCGTCAAATTTCATCATCTATATCCGTCTTTTCTAGCTGGATAATCTGCATTAAAACAATGAAAGTATGAAAAATGATGAAACACATTACCTTTGTATCCCGGATATATATTAACTTTTGAAAACAAATCAAGCTTCCTTCTGCATTAATCAACTGTCTTTGTATGCTTTTTCCATCACGTGAGATTGCCATACTAACATACTACAAAAATGAATGTATATGCAAAAGAAGCAAAACATTGCTCCAGAACACACACACAAACTATTTTGTTGAACACTGCCTTAGTATTGACGGCACCATTTGTAAGAGTGGCTGCTGAAATGAGCAACATGGCCTAGATGCGTAGCCAAACGCACCACTTATGCTAGTTACATTTTGATTTCGGGCCAAAAGAAAAAAAAAAAAGGACGACAATAATTTGGTGGAGGCAATCTGTTTAGTCTGAGACAGGAATAAGACAGAAAGAAAAAACTTCAAGATCTCAATACAAGATGATGATGGAACACTATATACATTACACACAGAAAAGGCATAACATTATGACCACCTGCCTAATATTGTGTTGGTCCCCCTTTTGCTGCCAAAACAGCCTCGACCTGCTCAAGAGCTGCAGTTTTGGAGTCCAGTCGTCTAGCCATCAATCTGGACCTTGTCAAACTCGCTCAAATCCTCACGCTTGTCCATTTTTCGAAATGTTTTCTGAAAACGTGTGTCTGAGCAAGGAGGTCCACACACCCGACTGAGTTACACCAGTTCTGTCAGGATGTGGGAGCAAGAATTCCAGCAAAGTATTGTGGGAAGCTTTTGGACGGCTACCCCAAGCGTTCAAGTTACGCAATTAAAGCTTTGGCCCGTGGAAAATCTACTACATGAAATTGAAAGCTTTAAATGAAAATTTGAAATGAAAAGTATTTTGAAATGATTTCTTATGGAAACAGTTTAGACTGTATGGCGGCCGAGAAGTGCAAAACTAAATAACAAATCAGAAAACACAAGGACAATTCAGACGAACTGTAGGTAACGAAGATGTAGGTAAGGTTTGCATGGGGAATTCTTACCTCTGATTGGACGAGACATCTGTCAGTCAAGATATACAAGAAGTAGGAAATTGTGTATCTAACTTTATTTCTTGTACATGTGTGGAGCTCTGCGTTCACTTTAAACCATTTCTTTCATTAGTGCAACTTTAAATCTTTTAAAGAAAATAACAAACATATATATTTATATTTATAAGAAAATTATAAGAATATAAGAAAACACTACTTTGAGGGAGGACGTTCATATGGCGTGATTTTGGATAGACTGATAGCGTATCATTGCTAAAATAGCTAAATTGATAAAAAACTAAAGATTAGTTTGCGATCTCTAAAAACACACCTAAAGAAGGCAGGTATGTTCGGAAGACCAAACTATTCCAGATTAAATGGTGTAAGGAGCGCTATAAGAGCAGAGCTGCGTTCATACACACACCGATCCACTTTCTACTGCTGCAGCCTGCCTGGACTTCCTGTATATCCCGAGTGACAGATATCTCGTACAATCAGAGGGAAGAATTCCATTCGCAAACTATATCTACCTTTCGCGGTTGTGTTTTTGGATTTGTTAATTCGGTTTCAGATTTGTTTCACACTTCTCGGCCACCGTAAGACGGCCTAATTGACACAGGAAACACAGGAAATGTCCTGTAACATGAAAATTGAGCTTGAATTTTTTTTTTAGCCTAGGTGTATGTAGAAATTTGGCCTCAACTGAATGATACTGCAGAATGATACAGTTGTCATACGCAATGCAATCGTGTCAGTCCTCTCATGAAACCGTGAGCTAGTTACAGGGTATTCTGACAGTTTTGAGGTGTTCTAAATGTCATCTAGGAAATTTGTGGGTAGAAAGGGAAAATTGTCTGAGCCATTAACTCTAATGTCACAGGAAGATGATGTACTGAGAGATACTGACTTCAATGATCTGAGTAAGGAGTTGGCTTCAGAAAAAAAAAAAGAAGTAAGGTTACTAACTGATAGTAACCCTGAATTCTCTGAATTGAATAAACTGCGGTCTGCTCAATCCACACTGCACCACACTTCATTTTAATGACTATCATTACCACACACTTTGCTCCGCGACTGCAGGCTGTACAATTGTGTCATTGTTATAGATTACAATATTTAATATGGCATATAAGAAGATGGGATCTGTCTTTTGGAGTCACTGTGAATGCTTTTCCAAATTGCCATCTTCTTCTCATGAACCTTGCTGTTCGGATTTGTTTTCATATATTCACCCACAGTAAAGTATTTAACTCCATCGTACATTTCTTTGAGGTTAACGTGAACTGTTCATCTGCTTTCCCGTACTAATAATCGTCACAGCTGGGCCAAATTCTAAACGACTTTATATATGCACATTAAATAGTCTATAACGTGAGTATAACATGTACCATAACACCATCTGAGCTTTCAGGCACAGAAAAAGCATGACTCAAAGCCTGATACAGAATTGAAAAATATGTAAAGCATCATTACATAAGGCAAGTTTAACACATTTTCATTTTGTCACCTGCTATGGAAATGTCAGTTATAGGGGGAAAACTATGCAATGAAAAAAAAAAAGCCCAATATGAAGAGGGGGAAAAAACAGATGGAAAGATGCAATTTGGCAGAAAAATTTAATTTCTAATTGACTTTCGATTGTAAGCAATTTGAATTGGTGAATTTGTATTACGTTGGTTGTATTACGTAGTGGCTTGCATGGTGTATATGTAATTTGATTCTAATTTTATCTACATTTTAAAATGACTAGAGAAATTGAATTGATTATAACAATATAATATAATATAGTTCTATTTACTCATGCTGATGGATGTGTTTACATGCACACTAATATTACGATCATTATTCATTTCATTTACAGGGTTATTCAGTTCATGGAAGCA
Source organism: Hemibagrus guttatus (assembly GCA_033459395.1). Classification (NCBI taxonomy): domain Eukaryota; kingdom Metazoa; phylum Chordata; class Actinopteri; order Siluriformes; family Bagridae; genus Hemibagrus; species Hemibagrus guttatus. The sequence goes on along the minus strand of JAUCMX010000017.1, from coordinate 4,301,871 downwards.
TGAAAAGTGTAAAACAACTACTTTTTTTCTGCAACAATAACAGTACGTGAAAAATCATGCACCCATACCTAATGTACTAATGAATTACTTACTGAAATATGAAGTAATATTGAGTTAAGGCATGTACTAATCATAAACTAATGAAGAGTTCATCTTAACTATGACGTGAGTCTTATTAAATCATGCGTGAATAGCGACCATCTGAATTAACCGTTAGTAAATGTTTGTTAGTTAATGTGTTGGTTAGTACATTCATTGTCTACCGCTTATCCGATCTATACTCGGGTCACAGGGAGCCTGTGCCTATCTCAGGCGTCATTGGGCATCAAGGCAGGATACACCCTGGACGGAGTGCCAACCCATTGCAGGGCACACACACACTCTCATGCAATCACACACTACGGACAATTTAGAGATGCCAATCAACCTACAATGCATGTCTTTGGACCGGGGGAGGAAACCCCCAAGGCACGGGGAGAACGCATTTCCACACACACGGCAGCGAACCCCCAACCCTCGAGGTGTGAGGCAAACGTGCTAACCACTAAGCCACCGTGCCCCCCCCATGTCAGTAACATAACTGGCCAAAAACCAAATAAATAATCCTGTCTAGTGAGAAAGACCAGGGCGGTACGAAATGGTCTGACACGAAGCAGCGGAGAATGTGTATACTTAGTACATGATTTGGTGTGCGCGTGACACACTCAATGACAAGTACATCTGGAAGATTTATAAGTGACATACCCTAAATGTCACGCCACAACCAAAATGATGTTGTCGTCATGATTACTGTCATGGGCTACGTCTTAAATAAAAAAGATGCTGACCTTACCTTTAAAGGTATTTTTCTAATCCAGCAAATCCAGAGGACTACCACACAAAACAGAAATTGTGGTTTTTCGAACATTAACCACGACCATAACAGGAAAAATCTGTGAGGTATGAAAATGAAAGCCTGGAGCAGGCAGAGGCCAGAATGACAACTCTAACTCCAATTTACACAGAAAAAGCATTGTATAGATTAGTTCATAATTGTGTTGCACAACATTACTGATGAAACACTCTATATTCTTTATAAATCACAAGATTGATCAGGCTGCTGGGTGTCCTGCACTGGCAGAGGCTGTGTGCAAGAGACTGATTTTCTCATTTGCTCAATTGACAAGAGCAATTTGGTGAGGAGAGATATGTATTCTTTTGTTTCCTTCACTGGCTCGATGACATGTGAAACTAGGCCAAAATGAGCAATAAATATCTATTATGTCTGTTTAACGCACCAACAGAGTGATTTCATATCATATCAACATGCAACTTCAATTGCAACGGATATAAATTTACGACAGCGCTTACACAAACCTGACCTCTTCTGTAGGAGAGGCCCGTAGCAATAGAGCTACTTTCTGATGACCGCTCAGTGACTGTGAGTAATAGCTGTAGTGGGGCTATCGAAATAAATCTCAGGTTGTGATGAGCGAGAGTTTCATCTCCGCGATGACACAAAGTCGTTATTAACAGCCTAGCAAGCCCTCCCTCACTCTTTCTCACACCAGAGTGCTGCTTCTATGGAGATATTGGAGCATGCCATGAAAAACATGTAGTGCTGAGGAAAACACACAAAGGCAAGGGATTCACAGTAATCAAACTTCTGCTCTTCCTCGCACATCGCCTACACATTTTATATAAATACAGATGACAGCCGGATCTAATAGAGTCACGTTAGTTTAGGCTCCGTTTGGAGAAGATGGCGTCTTCGGCGCTCCTGATCGGATGAACTCCTAACAGCAGTGCTGCTTGGAATACTGAAGACTGGAAACAATGAAAAGGAGGTTTCAGAACAAGATCTGAATCCATCTATCCAGCAGGTTTCAGTCAGTATATTGCAAAACGGAAACTAGGAATTCCAACATTTATGCAGAAAAAAAAAGCCCGCTGATTTGAATTTATTTTCAGTGTATACTTTCTGCTTCCAAATGCTTGAACACAAAACAATTAGGCTTACTCAAGGGAAACTTCAAATTAAGTAGAGCAAGGCAACAATATCATCTGGCCTCTAGAATGTGTTTATTATGAACAGCTATTGCACAAGCAGGTGTGTCAAACACACGCATGGGACAAGAAACACTTTTCCTAAAAGGTCCTCAAAGAAAATGGCTTCATTTTGACAGCACAGGAGACGTGTCCTTGCTTCAGGAGCCACAAGAAAACTTTGGTTCATGCCAAATTCAAGCCTTGAAATGTATGTCAGCATCACTAATAGCTTGGCATGCCATTTTTTTAATTTATTTTTTAACAAAACAGCTATTTTTAATGACACATGAGACTTAATATAATGCAAGGTTACATGTTACAAATAGGGCTACAGCAAATATTGTAGAACTTTAACAATCACGTCTTCATTTATTAGAAAATGTTAAACACATTTAGTATTAAACCTCAAAACACGTTCCTTATTACCTTTATAACATATGTGTGTCTTGAAACTGGACTACTCGCTCCTGGCTGTTCTGCCATCTGACCTCTGCAACTGATCCAGAATGCAGCTGCACGACTTGTTTTCATCCTTCCCAAGGTATCACATACTGCTTCACAGCTATACTCTCATCTCTGGCATCTTGTAGTTACCTGCATCAGATTTAAAACAGATTCCTGCCAGAAACGGACCGGCAGTCACCTACCTTAAAGCATTTTCACACCCACTCTCTCTGATCCTCTATAGCACTGCTTGGGTCGACTCACCACCTCTCAGGGTACAAGAAAGCATTTCTGTTCTGGAGCCGAGCTGATGGAATAAACTTCCCATGGCTGGCCAAACAGCTGAGTCACTTGCTGTCTCGAAATAACAAAAACGACCTATAGCTGTGATTAAGGATTAATAAATGAGCATTTATTATTAAAAAGTAAGCGAATGTTTTTAATATTATAACATCCTCAACAGGTTTTACAGACTGCTTATACTCTTAGTCCCTGACGTAATGGACCAGTATAGAAGAAGTTGCTTTCGGCTGTTCCCTGTTCAGGGTCGCCACAGCGGACCAACTGGTCCGCACAACAACTTGGCACGAGTTTTACGCCGGACGCCTTTCCTGACACAACCCTCCCAATTTTCCAGGCTTGGGACTGGTACTACATCCAGTGGTTGGGGTTCGGGCATTGGCTTGGAATTGAACCCGGGCCTTCCACTGAGCCACTAATGCCCCCCATGTAATGGACCAGTATGATGCTGTGTTTATTGACTGGGACTTCAAATCACCGAAGGCCATGAATGTAAAGGTTTATGTAAAGGTTACTCAAGTTTTTATATTTCACTTTATCTAATAGCTAATTCAAAATCAATACTGTCTGCAAAATCCGGCACAACAGCACAACTAAAGACCTGCGAGAGCTCTGTAAGCTGAGTTTATTAGCGCTAGCCATTAGTAACACAAAGTTTAATTGGATTCTAAGAGGGAAAATGGCTCATGTGATTACAGCAGTAATCAGAAATTAAGTGCACATTGCTATTTCTGAGCTTGTTGTTTTTTTAAGGCGACAATAAATAGTCTTAATGCCATGTGCAATCTGAATGTTTTCTAGATTGCTTGGGTCTGTTAGCTGGTGTTGTTGAAAGGGTGGAACTGAATGCAAGTAATTGACATCTCTCTCTCTCTCTCTCTCTCTCTCTCTCTCTCTCTCTCTCTCTCTCTCTCTCTCTCTCTCTCGCTCTCTCTCTCACCCCCGCCATCATTCACAGAAATTCTGAAGTTTAGCACAGTTGTAAGCCTTGTGTACCCCAAAGTTCTGTTATCATTTACACCATAAAACCGCCATGAACATCTGATATGTATTATTAACAGAGCAGTACACACCTTATAAAGGTGAGAAGAGAGAAAGCGTTAATTAAAGCCTAAAAATAATGTTTTCTTCCCTTAGTGTTATTTTCACATGTAAGCAATGGTTCTGGTCTGTCTCATTTTCCTTTATTAAATCATTAAAATGAAAAAAGCACTGAGTTTATCTTTTGCTTAAAGAATATTCGAATGCTCAGCCATTCAGCGAACGCTTGTGCATTGTTATCGAGGAAGAAATGCCTCATCATGAGTTAAAGGTGATCAGTCAAAGTGAGTTTGAAATGAAATGCAGTGACTCTTAATAAGGATATTAGGGGAATAAATGTAATGCATATTTTTGGAAGTAAATGAACAACCAGATATTTTGACAAATCTGGGACACTGATGCACTCGCTCACAGACATAGCACTAGACCACTCAGATACTGGCTGATACTGATCACACAAGCCATAAAATAATTTTAAAAAGGGTAACGTTCTGTTTTAGGGTAAGATTTATTTCTGGTTCCTGAGATAGTGTTCAACAAGTTCTAACACTGAAAAGTTTCTCATGTAACTATCATTCTGTCTCAGGAAAACTCCACGGTGAACCACTGTTGACAAATTTCAGGTATCTGTAATGTGTGTATTTCTCCACTCGCATTCTCCATTATGATTTAAACAGGGGCTGTTCAATCTATTAAGACTAATACAATATTGAGAAATCTTCCTACTCCCGTACATTTAATATTAATAATAAGAGGGAAAGCAAAGGACGAGTTATTAAAGTGAACAGCTGTTAGGGGAAACGGAGACAACACAAGCGCACATGTAAGATTTCACTACAGCACTGGTATCTTGTGTTTTTCCCACTGGCATTTTATTGGATTGTTGTAGCAGATGCACATGATAAATGATGCGGCATGACACACCTGCAGTGTTTTTCCCGTCAAAAGTTTCCCACTTTAGTTTCTCATAATCTTTTGTGAATTAGAAATAATTCATATGTGAAAGTTACTTTTTAAAAAATTTATGTTTGTTTCTATGTGGAAAATATTTCTGAAAAATGCTTTGCCTCGACCAACTTTTTCAAACCCTTTAAAACATTTTCCAAAAAACTTACTTGGATGAAAAAAACTTGGTACACCTGTCACAAAACCACAAGAACCAAATAAAAGATAGATCTCACTGGCTCTCTGCATGTCTGTGAGATGGTTTCTAGAGTAAAAAAACAATTGAATTATTAACCTATAGGCATTTTCTTAAACAGTTAGCGGTTAAGTTAACAAAATAATCTTGCATGATTGCCGATGGGTTACAGGAGTAGGTCTCTGGTTGGTCTTCTGCCAAATTGCCTCTTTTTGTGAAACTAGATGGTTCTTGGACACATTCTGTGACAAGCTGTGGGATAGACAGAAAAGCCCAGGACTAACCAAGAAGGAGGAAATGAATAATGGTACAAAGGAGTGCTACAAACACTAGTCATGAAGTTATCTGTCAAACTATGAATGATTCAGTGTTATGAGCCGGCTTGAAGGATGGAAAAGTATAGCCATATTCATACAGGATTAGATTTACACTGGGACCTGGGGTATTTCCACTATTTGTGGGAGTTACTCAGAGATTTTCATTCTGTCCAAAGCAGCCATGTCACTGTTTTTCACCATCCTCCCTTGACAATATTACGGACCAAATTACCACCTGTTCTTTAACCGATTCTGCAGAGGGCTGATCATCTGAATCCCATCTGGATCCATTTTTCAGGCAGATGCTTCTGTTTGCAATGAAGACGGTTTTTTGATCACTGTTACCTCTGTGTGTATCTACATATATTAACCTGAACTGAGAAATTAGTAGAGTGTGATCTCAGAGGCTGAATAACGTGACAGACTTAAAAGTTTTAAAAAATATTTCAATTGGTCGGCTTTTAGTTTTCTAGAAAATACAATGAATGAGCAGTAATTATATAATAATAATTATGTTCTTAACCTTATAATGTTAGATGCTGTGACATAAATGAGTATGATAATAAATGTAACCAAATAAGTAAATAATAATAAAAAAAATAACAATAAATGATAATATATATAGTATATATATATAGTATTATATATATATATTTATTTTATTTATTTTCACAAATGCATTTAAACAATGGACGATGCAAACATACTGATTTACTGAACTCTCTTGTCCTGTGGTCATTCAACCACACATATTTCTGTCTGCAAAGAGCTTTCATAATTGAAATGAACCTTTATCACTTCAGCATGTCACAGCACAGCAATACATGAGACCTTAAATAGTCGTACAGACTCAGGGAGTTTCTGGATCGGCATTTGAATGCGCTCGAATCACAAAAGCTTTTGCTTTCTTACTATCGTGAGCTAGGAAGAAAAACATTACCTGCATTTTATACTTGTCTCAAATTCACCTGCACCAAATATTAGTGTCACAATGACTTCTTATATACTATACTGTAACTAAAATTATACACGCTCCTTTCATTAATCATACTGACGCCTAGGGTAAGAGACTCTCATTAACACAGAAACAAGGAGCTCAGATTGAAAATTTATTCAGATTCAACACCAGCCGTCAGCTAATAACTCTATTAAAAGATACTTCATTTCTGTGAATATTTTAGTCTAATATGATGAATAAGACTTGCTCTAGACCTGGAACACTCACCCACCCTAAAACGTTCCGGTGTCATTTTTGGTGATAATGTCTAATCCATAAATAAACTGTTCAGCAACACTTCTGGAGCTTGCGTTACTGCAGTTAAGCACCAGTACATATAAGTGGATGTTCAGTGTGATAAATAGACAGCATATCTGACATTACACATCTGGGAACGTTTTATACGGACAGTTCTATATCAAGCACTATTAGAGGAATATAAAAAAGTATAGAAATATATACTGATATAGCAATCTCAAATAAAGCAAGTGCATTCTGTAGTCTTACATGGGTTAAGATAGAAGACCATGTTCCAGATGTGAAATGCATTTGCTGATTTCTTTTTTTTTTCTTCACCAATTGCCACATAAGCTCCTTGTACCTGAATAATTCATGCATAAGCAGAACACCATGCCTGAGCATTAAAAATGCAGAAGGACATTACAAGGAAGCGTTTCTGGAGGATCAGCATGGACGTCAACCAACGACGACGGGAATGATCAAAACGCACACACACACACACACACACACACACACATACACACACACACAGTTCGAACGTGGCGCGCAAGCAACGCGAATGCGCTATTAAGATTCCATACAGAATAATTAGCACCACGACGCGATCGTGACGCGTTCATTTCCAAGGAAACATCAATTGAGATATTTATGTATATATATATATTTTACCACTAAAAAGACAAAGGTGAGAGAGATGGTAACGAACGTCCCTGTATGTTGAAATCCAAACATTTTGCCAAAACGTACAAGCGTAAAATTGATGAAGGGGAACGTAGCCTACTTCACCCTTCTGCGCCGTCCTTCTTGGAAATGTCCCTCTTCAGTCTGAGCGAGTGATGGCGAGTGAGACGTACATTGTATCACTGATAATGAGTCCAACGCATTTCCCCTTAAAAGCTATTTAGCTTCGCAAATGAAAGAGAAAAGCGACACGTCTTCACCTCCGCAGCAACGGACAGGTAACTTAGGGAGCAGAGAGGGGGGGTAGAAGAACAGCCTATTTGCCCCCGTTCTCCCTCTTTTCACTCGGCTCACCTCCCTTTATGTTTCCAGGGCTCCAGAAGGATGGCTTCAGAATCCCTTAGCCAATTACTTAGCCACAGAAAGAAATAAACAGAGACAGACAGAGAGACGTCGCCCCTGTCCTCATCTGTATTTACATTCCGCGTGTACATTCATTCAGCCTCGAGAGGAGAAAAGACTCGCAAGCTGCTCCGGGGAAGCGATATATTACGCGCGCACACGGTGAGCGAGAGCGCCACCGTCTGACCGGAACATTCCAGAACAGCTGTACTATCGAGTTCTTTCGATAATATCGACAAGATCGTCATTCACTCATTTACAGTAGCAACGTTATCTGGAATGGTCCACACACACATTTAAACCCAGTGCTGTTACAGTAGGCAAAGGGGCATGTTTTTGACAAGCAGGAGGAAACCAAGACAACATTTGGCAGATGCTCTAACTTACAATTTATCTCCTTTTCAAACTGAGCAATTGACGGTTTAGGGCCTTGCTCAGGGACCCAGCAGTGGCAGCCTGGTGAACCTGGGATTCGAATGGACGACCTTCTGATCAATAGTCCAACACCCTAACCACTAAGCTACCACATCCTACTAGAATGTTTATAGACAGCACTGAAATTCAGTTGGCCAACATTCATTCATTGCCTACCGCTTATCCGATCTATCCTTAGGTAACGTGGGGAGCCTGTGCCTATCTCAGGCGTCATTGGGCATCAAAGCAGGATACACCCTGGACGGAGTGCCAACCCATCGCAGGGCGCACACACACTCTCATTCACTCACACAATCACACACTACGGACAATTTAGAGATGCCAATCAACCTACAATGCATGTCTTTGGACCGGGGGAGGAAACTGGAGTACCCAGAAGAAACCCCCGAGGCGCAGGGAGAACGTGCAAACTCCACACACACATGGCGGAGGCGGGAATCTAACCCCCAACCCTGGAGGTGTGAGGCAAAATTGCTAACCACCAAGCCACAAAGCCACCGTGCCCCACGGAGTTGGCTACCACTTTCCCCTTATTGAATCAGAATGTTGATAGATTTCATAGGTTGCCACTGCTAATGGCCATTTGTATGGCTTTGGATTTGGTTATGCCAACTTCCCCTTCATGGAGCCATTTCCTGACTACCTGAATGCAGCATAGCTGAAGCATTCATGCGCATACAGATGAAGTTCACTGAACTTTTCTGCTGCACAGCAAGCCACATAATAATGTTTCATGTGTTTGGTGTCTTTGAATAGGCTTTTATCTTAGATAATGCATTTTGATAATTATGTTGTTACACAGTAGGGTGCCATGGTGTAGCAACAAGTAGTGTTGCTGCTTCGCAGCTACAGGGTCCCTGTTTTAACTCTGATCAGGTTGTCTCAGTTTCTATCCTTGTTCTCCCTGTGTCCATAGGATTTACCCTCAGGTTCTATGGTTTTCCACTACCTACAGGTGGGTGGACTGGATATGCTAAATTGCCATATCCTGTATGTAAATGAGTGTGTGAATGCATTGTATGTTTGCATAGTGCCCTGAAATGGACTGGACAACCATCCAGGGTGTCTTCCTACCTTGCATGGTTTTCCAGAGAAGGGCCCCAGACCTGGGTTCCTGAAAGTGAATGAATAAAGTCATACAGCACTTTATCAAGGCAAACATTAAGTAGTCCATATCATAGCTAGTATTGCTTAACTAATAAAACATACAATAATGCAATTTACCTTGCTAATGAAGCATTTACTTGAAACCCAAGTAATTAATTAGTTTAGCTAGCTTAATAGAACATTCAATATGATTATTTTTATTAAATAGAAACAAAGAAATAACAATAGATTATTTTTCAAAAAACTAATGTAATCAGCTCATACGGAGAAAAGTATGAAGAAGATAATTTAGATGTACACCGTGTAAGACTGTGCACGTGTGTGTGTGTGTTTGTGTGTGTGTTACAGATGAGTCATGCTATAGCTGCTGTAAACACTCCCAAGCCCTAACAGAAAGCAAGTTGCTTGGGACTTTTATTCAATTCAATACAATTTTATTTGAATTGTGAATTTAACAATAGACACAAAGCAGCTTTACAGCACTCCCAGATTTAGATCCCTAATGAGCAAACCAGGGGCAATAGTGGCAAGAAAGTCTGCTTTCTATTGAACCTCAACAGTAAGATACTAAATCAATACTCTCCTATATCTATATTCCTGGAACAAGTACAAGACAGCTTTTATTATTTTCTTACATTATCCTTGTGAGATTATTTGCTGAATAAGGGTGGAATTTAGTATAAACTGTATTTGGGAAGTGAAAATTCTCACTCCATCCTTAGCAGCAGAAGATGATTCAAAGAAGCTCTAAGGAGAGGTATCAGGATAAATAAGGCAGGTCCAAAGTTTGATAGAAGTCACAGCAGTGGAAGTGTGTCAGGATCAGGCACCAACATTACATCAGGCCGGAGTAGTACATCTATAACATGACAGAAAGAGAGAGCAGATTATTAGCTATTCTCTTATCCTACAGTGGTTTAAAGGGGTGTATTCTGTGAGTCTGCGCAGGCAGGGACTCCAGCAGGTCTAGCTATGACAGCATAGCTAAAAGGCAGAGCCAGAAGGCATGAGGGCATCCTGGGACATAAAGCATCCCACAACTCCACCATCATAACATAACCTGTTTTTTAGAGAACAAGCTTCGACCTTTCTGTAGTTTTAATTATTCTAGGTACTGATAAAGAACCTGCACCTGTACTGATTAAAGCAGATGGAGTGGATTATAATAGAAATAAAATTTGCTCAGGTACTGTGGGTTGATAATTCCTTTGCATGAGTTTCAAATAAGTGATTGGAATAAATAATTACAACAAGGTCTTTCACTGCTGCTCATGATGTAGCTGAAAGGGCCATCCAAAGTTATTACATAATCAGAAAGATTACTTCTAGCGGCCCGTGGCCCTAATAGAAGTATTTCATCTTGTCTGAAGTTAAGTGGGCGGAAGTTACTCACTATCTAATGTCCTACACACATTCCTCAGCTTTATTAAGCTGGTGTTTGTCATCAGGCTTTGCTGAAACATTACAGTTGCATGTCATCAGCACAGTTGTGTTTATGAACAGTTGTATTAAGAAGTAGCATCTACGGCAAAAATAAGTTTGCTTCTATATTAATAGAGAAATCAGCATTAAAACGTGAAACTGAACCAATTAGAGTTCACTTATTCACATAATATTATTTAAAATATCCTCAACTAACTCTAACTGTGCTGGAATACAGCTTAACACTGGTTAGCAGTGCATTTCCCACATTTACATTTAGATATGTAGCATTTAGCAGATGTCATTATCGAGATCCTCTCATGGAAAACCTTTAGTCCCAACAGAAATGCAAGTCCCTGTTTTACAAAAATGACATAATTAGTATCCATGCAAGAGGATCGACAATATCGTAAACATCCGCTCTTTCTCTCGCCTATTTACTAGTTTGCCACCCTTACCATTTTACTGTACTTTTAAAAAATGCAACTGGGACAACCAAACAAGCAAACAATTATGTGTAAGGACTTTATGAATGCTTTTAGCTTCCTAAGTTAGTCACTGGTGCAGGAACTAACACAAGAGAATCTGAATGATTTTTTTTTTTTACTATATTTAGGACATAATTCCTAATTAGTTTACTTACTTATTAAGGGCATTGGTGGCTCATGCGGAAACCCCGGGTTCGATTCCCAGCCAATGCCCAAACCCCAGCCATTGGATGCAGTGCTAGTCCCAAGCCCGGAAAAATGGGAGGGTTGCATCAGGAAGGGCATCCGGCGTAAAACATTTGCGAAGTTGTTGTGCGGACCAGTTAGTCCGCTGTGGCGACCCCGAACAGGGGGCAGCTGAAAGCAAGTTTACTTACTTATTAACTGCCTCTGGTGTTGTGTTTTGCTTTTGTGAACATTTAGAGCCATCTGGATAGAAAATTAGATGAGGAGAAAGCAAGAAATGAAAGCAAGAAATGCACCATTACTATATTCTTAAATACAAGTGAGTACCATTGTGAAAAAAAAATTCTTGAGACTGTAGAACTGTTTTATAGTTCTAGAAATTCATTCATTCATTGTCTACCACTCATCCGAACTATACTCAGGTCACAGGGAGCCTGTGCCTATCTCAGGCGTCATGGCAGGATACACCCTGGATGGAGTGCCAACCCATCGCACACACACAACAGACAATTTAAAGATGCCAATCAACCTACCATGCATGTCTTTGGACTGGGGGAGGAAACCAGAGCACCCAGAGGAAACCCCTGAGGCACTGGGAGAACATGCAAACTCCACACACACACACGGCAGAGGCAGGAATCCAACCCCCAACCCTGGAGGTGTGAGGCAAACGTGCTAACCACTAAGCCACTGCACCACCCAGGTCTAGAAATTATTTTATTTATTTCATAATGCTGTAGACACTTAAAATATGTTTTCAAGGCTTCCAATGATGTAAAAGACTGGGTAAGAAGGAAGGGTGTCCTGTCTGTTATTCTACAGACATGTTGGCTGGCTTTTCATATGACAGATAAGTACAGTAGGATCCAAAAGTATTTGAATAGTGACACAATTTTCATAATTTCCCCTCTGTACAAAAGCACAGTGGATTTGAAACGTGGCAAACAAGATGCGATTATAGGGTTGATATTGCATTAACTCTTTAGGAATTCTAAATATACAGTTTTATTTATTTATTTATCCTTTGCAGTCAATGACTGCCTGAAGTCTGGAACCCATGGATCCACCAAATGCTGAGTTTCCCCCCTTGAGATGCTTTTCCAGGCTTTTAATGCCGCTACCTTCAGGTGCTGCGAGAGAGATGTGAGAATATCTTTATTAATTCCCCGCTGGGGAAATTCAAGTTAACACAGCAGAGCAAGTAAGAGAAGTAACATCAAAGAAAACCTATACATTAAAAATAGTGTAAATAAAAATAGTACAAAATGAATCCAAACAATTCAAATAATAGAAACAATATGATAAGTGTGTGTGAAACTCACCTCACATGTCTTGAGGAATGTGAGTGCTGATGATCAGTGCTGCATCTTGTGGATTTTTCTGCTTTGCTGTCTATAGTAAGTGAAAAGTATGCTCAGTCGGATTGAGGTCAGGTGACTGACTTAGCCATTTAAAAACATTCCCTTAGTTTACCTTAAGGTTGCTTTTATAAAATTGTAGGGGTCTTTATCCATCTGTACTTTCAAATGCACCCTGCTGCTTCTAGCAGTTGCATCATCAATAAACCCCAGCGACCCAGTTCCACTGGCAGCCATATATGCATATGCCCATTTGCCTGGTGATGTGATATGCTTTGGATCATCAGACCTTCCTTTCTTTTTCCATGCTCTTTTCTTCCCATCATTCTGGTACAAGTTAAAATCCAAATCCAGGTTTCATCTATCCAAATAATCTTGTTCCAGTTTTGGATGTTTTCTAGCAAAGTCTTATCTGACCTTTCTGTTCTTGAAAGTTACCAGTGGTTTGCATTCATGAATGTTCTTTATTTGGGGATCTTTCTTCAACAAAGAAAGAATCATCCACCTTGTATTTTATAGTTACATAGTCTTCTATGGTCTTCCTGGTCTTTTGGTGTTGCTGAGCTCACCGGTGCATTAGTTCTTTTAAAAGTGTACCAAATAGCTGATTTGGCCAGTCCTAATGTTCCTGTTATCTCTCTGATAGGTCTGTTTTGGACGGCACAAAGAGAGCTCCTGGGAACAGCTACCAAATGCAAATTTGGCACTTGAAATTGACTCTAGATGTTTTATCTCATTAATTTGTCATAAAGTAATGAGAAAACAGGGCATACCTGGCCATGAAACTGCTTATCAGACAAATGTGCAATTATTTTTGAGCCTGTGAAACTGGAGGGACACTGGGAAAAGAAATGGCTGTAATTCCTAAATGGTTAATGAAATATTTTAATAGAAGTTGAAAGCATGTACTTGAATCAAATCTTGATTGCTTTTTATTTCAAAAATCCATTGTGGTGATTTACAAAGGCAAAAAAAAACAAAAAACAAAACATATCCAAATACTTATGAATCTTACTGTCTAAGCTAAATACAGCTTTATATCTAAGACTGTAAAAAATAAGATGACAACTGTGCTAAAGTAAATAATATAATATAATATAATATAATATAATATAATATAATATAATATAATATAATATAATATAATATAATATAATATAATATAACTCTTATGGGTTATAAGTAGACCTAATTGCCCTGCAAATAATAATAATCCTTTATCCTTTATAATCACCATATCTCTCTCCTACGCTTTTGTGCTTCATTGATGACTTAATGTCTTTGGATGAAAAACAAAACAAAACAGAGGGACCTAAATGGCATCAAGCCTTTAGAGAACAGCATATTCTGTTTCGGGAGTCATATCTGGCACCATATAACAAGCGTTGACCTCTTAAATAAATTTGTACATGCTTAACTCTGGTTAATTATGTTGTTATGGTGTGGTTACGCCTCAATTTATTATACTCATAAATTAGTAATATTGTTGTTTGGTGTTATAGTATTATAGTCTATCATTCTAACATGAGAGCATTATGACCTGTTTTGTAGACTAATGAGGTGTTTAACAGCAGATATAGGCCATCAAGCCAATCCTTGATGAGTTATCATTTTGCACCAGTCTGACATTAACATGGATACATAATTTATATTCCAGACACTCCTTGAGCTCCTAGATCAGGCAGACCAGTTTAGATTACATCACATGTTTTTTTTTAATTTTTTTTATCTACCACTGTTCAAATACTGAAATGTCCTGTAGCAAATAAGTCCTGTTGTATGGCACAAGAACTATCAGTTATTTTTTACAGATGTTTTCTGACAAGTGGTTTAAATTGTATTTAAATGTGGCCCTAATTCCTGGAAACCACTATTAAAGGCAAGGGGTGCAGGTGTGTGTACATTTAGAGAGAAATTATCATAAAATATAAGATCTGTCAGTCATAAGCAATCATTTTACTGCAATTTATACCTTTAAAATTGCTGTAAAGGGCATGGTGGCTTGGTGGTTAGCACGTTTGCCTCACACTTCCAGGGTTGGGGGTTCGATTCCCGCCTCCGCCATGAGTGTGGAGTTCGCGTGTTCTCCCCGCGCCTCGGGGGTTTCCTCCGGGTACTCTGGTTTCCTCCCCTGGTCCAAAGACATGCATTGTGGGTTGATTGGCATCTCTAAATTGTGTGTGTGTGTGTGCCCTGCGATGGGTTGGCACTCTGTCCAGGGTGTATCCTGCCTTGATGCCCAATGACGCCTGAGATAGGCACAGGCTCCCCGTGACCCGAGAATAGTTCGATAAGCGGTAGACAATGAATGAATTACTGTAAGTAATATTATTACAGAGTAGAGTAAAAAATATTTTTATAGAGTAAAAATTTTACAAGCTTTATTTATTTTATATAGCATGAATATCAGCAAAAACAAAACTACACCAAATCATAAAATATATGTTTCATGTACAAAATAGCTTCACAGCAACCTATTGGAAAACTGATCAAGTAAAAAAGCTAGAGTTAAGACTGGAGTTATCTGAAAAACTGCAGGGGTTGGACAAAATAATGTGGACACTGATGAAATCTCTTTATTGATAAGGTGTTGGACCACTATTTGCATTTAATACAGCTTTCTACCTTCTTGGAATAGAAAAATATTTAAATACCTTCTAGTGGAATTTTTTCCAATCATCTTGCAGAATATCTTCTAGTTGCTTCAGTGAGATTGGAGCCAGGGCAGATGTTGAAGTTCGTACTGCTGCTCCTCAAACAAAACTGAACGGTTTTGGTGTGCATTATTATATATTGGTGGCATCATTGTCTGGAAACAACTTTTGGACCAAAGGATGCACCTGATCACTTAGAAGTTGCTTTCGGCTGCTCCCTGTTCGGGGTCGCCACAACAACTTGGCGCAGGTTTTACGCCGGATGCCCTTCCCGACGCAACCCTCCCATTTTTCCGGGCTTGGGACCGGCACTGCATCCAGTGGTTGGGGTTGAGGCATTGGCTGGGAATCGAACCCGGGCCTTCCGCATGATAGGCGAGAAACCTACCACTGAGCCACCAATGCCCCTCATGCACCTGATCAATTTACAAATACTTGCTGGCAGTAAAACAACCATGTAGGCTAATGATGGGACGAGCCTAAATGTAAATGATAATTCATCAGACCGTATCACTCGGTTCCAGACTCGTCTTCAGGTTTTCTGATCATGACACCATCTCTTCTGCATTTTTGCAGTGGCAGCTGTGATTAATGGTTTTGCAATTGCAACTCGTCTGTGGATGTTGGCTCTGTGAAGTTCTCTGCAGGCTGCAACCTAGACAAAATCTAGCAACCTAAAATAAATAAATGTTAATCAAAACACTTATTTTTTCACAATAGCCTGCACACATATTAAGCCCTATATATAACAATGCTTGTTCACATTATTTTATCCAACCCCTGTCCTTCTGCCTCCAAAATCCTTATTTTAAATATTGATTGCAATACACTGTACGTTATTATTTAAAGCAATTCAACACTATACTTAAAAATGACTTAAATATGCTTTATTTTACAATAGTGTCAACAATGTTAGTCACAGTATTGGACAATGTAAGTGGTGTAAGTGCTAAAATACCCTCACTGCTCTTTTTAAACGGTAAGAAAAGATGTATATCATTCATTGTCTACCGCTTATCTGAACTATTCTCATGCGTCATTGGGCATCAAGGTAGGATACACCATGGACGGAGTGCCAACCCACCGCAGGGCACACACACACACTCTCATTCACTCACGCAATCACACACTACGGACAATTTAGCCACCGTGCCCCCCTAGATGTATATCATCATATACATTTTTTTAAATGAATTGTCAAAGTAATGCATTATTGATGTTAGTGTATAAAAATTAGTGTGTGTTCAGTTTATTCAATTTGGCTCATGAGATGCACAAAAGAAAAGCATTCACTCTGTTTTCAGGAAATTGCAACAGTGAATCCCAGTGTGGCTCATATATCCATGGCCAAAAGTTCAAGAGAGCAAACTGGCCATTCTATCTAGCTCAGAGGCATTACATTCTCATCTGTCAATCATATCAACATTTGGACACTGCGAGCTTGTGTATGCTGCCCTGTAACGTAGCATAAGTGGCGTAAAAAAAAGACGCGCACGCTAGCCTTCACCCTGCCTTGTTGATTACTGTGGAATGAATGTGATAAAGGAGAACTAGCTAGTATCTGACCAAATTGAGTGAATATGGGGTAAAATATATTGAATTAACAGAAAAGTGCATATGCTCCACAAACTATATGGTTAAAGGTTTGTGTATACACGACTGTTCCTAGAGCTGCTATATGCAAGTGTGATCTAAGCAGAACTAAACCATGGCACACGCCATAAAAAAGAAGGATGTTTAACTCAATTATCACAGTAGGATATGCTTGCTAGGTTTGCTTTGGCTTATTAGTTTACTTTTGCATGAGATTAGCTGCACATATTGTACATGCATATTGTATGACCCCAAGATCAACATTAACCTAATTAGAAAGCAATCACTGAGCCATGTTCCCTGGGGCTTTATGCCAAATAATGTTAAACACCTTCAAATAATACGCGGTTTTTACTTGTGCATTTTTAAAAATCATCCTTAACTGAATAAGGATCTGAATAATTTTATCTGTAAGTAGAAGGAGACAATACATTTGATGATATTTTGCAGCTCTATGATATTCTGTGGCAACATTTTCTGTAATTTATTCAAATTAGAATGACAATTAAATATTCAAACATTTATTTGCAAGTGCAGTTTCTTCTAATGAATGTGAATATTTAGCACATCATCTAAATTTGATTGCAGGATGTGTATTTGCATTTTAGTTTTGGCAACCATTGCAGAGAACTGCAGAGCAGGTCCATTTGATATTTCCTTTTAAATATTTAACCCGGTAGGTTTCTACATACCAGAATCCAATTTCACTTCTTCTGAAATATGTTCTGCTCCATTAGGTTTTTTATTTCAACAAACAGGAGCACACTGGCTATAAAATCCTTAGCCACACTGGGACTTTGCTTATCAGCCTGGACACTTCATATAGGTAAAGGCTCACAAAATTGTAGAAGAATTGGGAAAGGTACACATTGAGCTGGACCTGAATTTTAAAATTCTGTTCCCAAAATGTCCGTTCAACCATTTTCACACGTTTGTGCATCGGATTCATTTGTATTTATTATACACTCTCCAAACACTCCATTTTATTAGAAATGCACCTGCTTGCCCTGCACAATTTATTAGGTATATCTATTTTTATGGGTACATCATATTGGACTTCCGCCAGGTTATGCCCTTATTGGGGCATGCATGCCTTTTACCATGAACATCAAATGACATCACATTAAATGACCATGAACATGATTCATGAAAATCAGAGCAATACAAACTGGATTTAACTCTCTGTATAACAATCATCCAAAATTGCAGATTCACAAAGTCTATTTTCCCCAGCTGTTTTCCAAACTTGAAAAGTTTTATGAATCATTTCAATTTCTTTTGTTGTTTTTTTTTTACCTGTAAGATTACTACACTTTTTAAAGTTTCCACAGACTCAAAAACATTATTTTATAATCCTCTTTATAAACACCTCTATGCCAGTTGATACATCTACCTTGTACTTACATTACATGGCCCTTTTAGCTATTCCACTTATCAAACAGATGCAGCATGTGTATCGGTGGTGTATGTGCTATACTAAGAGAAGAAAAGAAAATTAATTTGGTTTAAAGCACAGTAGTAATAGATGTCAAAATGCATTCGTGAAAAATTATGTAATCATTTCAATATAAAAGTGCACTCACCATACACTTTAATAGGAACACCTGTACCTTTACTAATATATGCACCTATCCAATCAGCCAATCATGAGGTCAGAGAAGAACGGGTCTTCCGAGATCATTCATAGAAGAATGGCCAGAATCTCTCCCTAGCATAAAGAGCATAATTTAGGATTTTTTTTCATGTTCTTCTTTGTAATTTATAATTTGCCATGCGTTTGTTTTGATTATTGCATTGCCTCTGCCCCATCTTGCCATTGGTTGCTCCCTGATTGTGTCCTGATCATTCTCCTCTGTTCTATGTGCCCCCTTTGATTTGTCCATGTATTTAAACCCTAGTGACTCACAGCCTCAGCATGAAGTATTAGTGTTGTATCCTTGTGATCTCGCTGTACTAAGGCTTGTTTCCTGTTTCCTGTTTAGCCATAGACTTGTTCTATGTTTAAAATTTGTTATATCGACCATATCTTCTATTTACAACTGAATGTACAACATATTACAACAATGTAAGTGGATATTGTTGCACAGCATTGAAGGGGGTGGGCTATAACAGCAGAAGACCACATCAGGTCCCTCTCTTGTCAGCCAAGACCAAGAATTTAAGGCTATCATGGATATAGACTTAAACAAACTGGACTTTCTTTCTAATCTTTCTAAACTGTCCAGATTTGTTGTGCCTGTGAACATACAAGCTGCCCATACACCTCAAGGTTTTGTGCATGCTGAGATGTTTTTCTGTTTACTTCAGTTGTAAGGAGTAATTATATGAGTTATTATATACTTCCTGGCAGCTTGAACCAATCTGGCTACTGTTGCTTGTGAAATTCCCGGAAGATCAGCAGTTTCCGAAATACTCGACCCATCCCATTTGGCACTAATAACCATGCCACAGTTACAAGTCACAGAGTCACAAGCCCCAAAGATCACATTTTTACCATTCTGATGCTTGTTATGAACATTGACCGAACCTCTTGACCTGTATCTGAGTGATTTTATGCACTGTGCTGCTTCACTATGATTGGCTGATTAAATAACTGCATAAATGAGCAGGAGTACAGGTGTTCCTATCAAACTGGATGAGAAGTGTATAAAAGGAAAAGATATATAACCATTACTCTCGTACAAATAGTCTTTTAATGAGACAGAGATGAAAGAATTTCTTGCTATATTTGTTCTTGGGTTATTTTATCCAACATTTAAAAACTGGAGCAAAAAGTAAAACACTGTCCTAGTTACTTGCTTTCCCTAAGGTTATGCAGTATCCTTGCATGATCAGGTGGGAAGTAATTTAAATGTTTAAGGAGAAATTACAGAGATTTAAAACTTAGCTTACTCAGATTCCTTTGATTGCAGAACTCATGAAAGCATTTTACAAAATTTGTACATAATATATTTACTTATTGCCCCAACAATTGCCCTTAGACATCTATAATGAATGAGCAAACTGTTTTCTCTACAGAAGATTGCATTTTTAAAGATGAAATTTAAATGACTTTAGCATTATTTATTAACTAAATGTTTAGACAGCTGTTTAATATAAAGACATACCATTGAACTTTTCTACACTTAAATGAATTGGTTGATTAGGGCATTGGTGGCTCAGTGGTAGGTTTCTCGCCTATCAATGCCCAAACCCCAGCCACTGGGTGCAGTGCCGGTCCCAAGCCCGGAAAAATGGGAGGGTTGCGTCAGGAAGGGCATCCGGCGTAAAACATTTGCCAGGTTGTTGTGCGGACCAGTTGCTGTGGCGACCCCGAACAGGGAGCAGTCGAAAGCAACTTCTTAAATGGTTTGTTTGATTATAAATATGCATCACCTCCACAAATGCTTTCCTGTATTCTGTATAACTGCACCTTCCGTATTTACCTTACTACACTGTCTAAACTCTATGCCTGTTGTCTATTCTACTTATCTACTCTGTCTAGTGATACAATGCATACTGTAATACAGTATGCCTTTAACTAAATTAGGCAATAATAGAAATTCCATATACCTGTACACTGCTCCAATGATTGGCTTATGGTGTCAGAATTTGAAGGGAAGTGTAGGTCACTATCTAGATCTGGAATTGAACTGTTTTGGAGCCAGGGATCCCTTTTACTGATGATTTAAACATTAGGCTCATTATTCCAATTTGCACACTAGTAATCTGGCGATTTATTGAACGCACAGTGCTTATTACTGAACTTTTTTACCAACAGAACATTGTAGGCCCAGATTAAAATTAGATTTTAATTATTGAGGTTAGAATTAATTCCATTCAGATACAGTAGCTAGTCAGGCAGAATGGGAACCCTGCTAATGATTCAAGTGAATCATTCATTCATTCATTGATTCACTGATTCATTTATTCAGTCATCTTTAGCAGCAGCTCAATCCTGGTCAGTGTCATGGTGAATCCAAATTCGACCCCAAAAAACTGAGTGTGATTGGATATCAGTCTGTCATCTCTGTACACACACACACACACACACACACACACACACACACACACACACACACACACACACACACACACACACACACACACACACACACACACACACACACAAGCACAAGCACAAGCACAAGCACAAGCAGCTAGGAGCAATGTACATTTGGTAATCCCACTAGTAACATGTTTTTGGTGGGTGGGAGGAAACCGGAGAACCTGTAATCCCACATAAGCATAGACTACAAATAGCAATAACAGCTAAAGATCGAATCCTGGATCCTGGAGCTGTAAGGTATTTACACATTTAATGGTATTTTATTTTTCTTTCTATTAACTTCAAAGTAATATTACTGCTATAAATTTACCTTGTTTCACTTCACAGGTAAAAAATAAATAAATAAATAAAGGTAGATTTGACAGATTTGGAAACCAAACAACTGGAAAATTCCAAATGACAGAAATATAAATGTGTAAAAATGATTGTTAAACTTACATAACAGACATTCAGATAAATCAAAAAGCCCAAATATAAAAATTTTAATTAAATCCGTGAATAAACATTAGTATATAATTCATGACTAGTCTGCCTAACACTTACTTTGTTTTACTTTATTCCCAATATCACCCTATGAACTGTTGTTCACAATAAATCTCTGTGTGGAAATGGAAGATTAGACCTTTTTAAAGGTCGAACTTTGCTCCTCGGGGTGTTGGGATTGGGTCAATTTCAGAGACAGACCTTGGTGAAATAAGCCCTCTTTATTAATGCTGCCGCTGTATCCTTTCCCTCTGCCATTAAATGCACATTAATCATGCTCAATCCAGCCTGGGCTACTTTAGCACAACCAGCCATCATTAATAACAGCCCATCCAGTACAGTGTTGTCATTTCCTTTAATTATCCTTGTAATTTATGCATACACTGTATCAGTGAAGCTTGTAACTTGTTGTGAGAAGTGAAAGAAAGAAAGAAAGGAATAAGTGAAACAAAGAAGGAATACATGGTGAGAAATAGAAAAAGAATAAGGAGTGGAAAGGACGTCAGTTTATCAGGGGATTTGTTCAAAAAGTGTGTTTCAGTGAACTTGTGAGTGGACCGAATAACACAAGGGATTGTAAACATTAATTTGTGTTTTTGGCAAATATGTACACATACTGACAATTGGAAAATTAGTACTTGGAACATTTTGGAGCCTCATGAGGATGAATGATAATATTATTGAATTTTCTCAAAGCTTTCTTCATGAACCATGACTGACTGAGATTCAACCCACTAGCTGATTGGACTGGAAAATTGATAAAAATCCAGAGATGAGAAAACAAGTCTAAACAAATAGACTCAGAATTTTACACATTTACGCAAGTACACATTTCATTTTGTGCTAAAACTGTGTGGGTGCTTGTGTTACTGTCTGTGTGAAGCTTTGCTTCTTCTCCCTGTTTCAATGTGGTTTTTCTCAGGGCTCTCTGGTTTCCTCCCACCACCCAAAAACATAACTGTAGGTGTACTGGCTACACTAAATTCTCCATCGGTGTGAATTTGTGTGTGCATGGTGCCCTGTGAAGAACTTCCAGGGTGTATTCCCACCTCAATGAAGTTAGCCTGTCCTCTAACTGGCAAAGTGAAGCCTCCATGGATCAGACTTCTCCAGTACATCCCACAGATGCTCGATTAGATTGAGATCTGGGGAATTTGGAAGCCTGGTCAACTGTTTGTCATGTTCCTCAAACCATTCCTGAAGAATTATTGCAGTGTGGCAGGGAGCATCCTGCTGAAAGAGGACACTGCCATTAGAGAATACCATTGCCATGAAGGTGTGTACTTGTTCTTCAGCAATGTTTAGGTAGGTGGCATGTGCCAAAGTAACATCCATATAAATACCAGGACCCATATTTTCCCAGCAGAACATTACCCAGTGCATGACACTGCCTCTGTTGGCTTGACTTCTTCCCTTCCCTACATCTTGCTGCCATCTCTTTCTCAGGTAATCAAGGCACATGCACCCAGCTGTCCACATTATGGTCACCTTCCTCCATTGCTCCAAGGTCCAGTTCTTATCCTCACATGCCCGTTGTAGGCACTTTTGGGCAGTGGACGTGGGTCAGCATGGGTATTCTGAGTAGTCTGTGGCTAATCAGGAGGCTTTGATGAATTGTGACACCTTTCTATCATAGTCAATTTTTTTTGGAGATGCTCTGACCCAGTCATCTAACCATTACAATCTGACCCTTCTCTAAATCTCTCAGATCCTTGGGCTTGTGTCCTGCTTCCGACACATCCACTTTGAGAATTGACTGTTCACTTGCTGCCTAATATATCCCACTCTTTGACACTGTAATAAGATCAATGTTATTCACTTCACCCATCTGTGGATTTAATGCTATGTCTGATAAGCTTAGTTTTACATTTGTGAACTTTATTTTTTTTTACCCCTAGTTCAGAGGATTTGTAAATCCTAATACCTGAATGTTTGTGTAATTACTTCCCTTTGGCATAGGTTTATCTTAAGACTGTCTCGAATTGAGATCTCCGCTGGAGTTTAAGTCTCAGAGTTGCTGTCAAACCATCTGGCAGAGATGCTGATCATAAAAATAAATGTGGATCATTTCTTAGCCTCCAGTTTGGCTGGAATGGACAGAAACTAATCTTGTAAAATTGCTGGATGTAATTGGATACACCTTTTTATTTAGGCTTCTCCAAAAGCCTTTTTTTAATCCAAAGGGTGTCTTTGATCACAGACATGGAGGGAAGAATATTTTTTCTTATCCTTCCACATGCTATATAGAAGGTTTCAAGGAAAAGTACATATAATAACGCCAGATTTTTTACACTTACATTTTTAACCTCAGCATTTACATAACTTACACTCAGCTTAAAAAAACAGGAAGCTGTTTTTGCCCATACATGCCTTCTTTTTAGGTCAGAAAATATGGCATTTATAATAGTTATATTATCCAGGATTTTATTTGACTACTTTTTTACTGTTATGCCGAATGTCTCAGTATGTATTTCCAGTTGTTGCATACACAATGTTGTGGAAATAGACCTTCAACTGAGTGTTTTCCTTAAATAGACTTCACACAGAATCCAGTTGCTTATCTTTTTTATGAAGCTTAATATCATGAGCTCAGGAGACCACCTTTAGTTAGAGCCTATTCCCCCAGAGTGCCTCTCACCGTGGCTCAGGTTATAAGAATTTTTATAGCATCAGACTCACACAATCATTTGCATAGAGAACAAAGAGCGAGAGGTTCTGCTTCAAAAACAAAAACAATTCATGGTTAGCACAGATGACCTTGGATGTAACTCATATCTTCAGTTAAGTTTCAAGATTCATGATTCTTTTATGGTCACTATACTGAGTACAGCAAAATTAGAGCAGTCCTTGCAGTGCAATTCTTATATGATTTGGTGCAAACTATACATCCATTTTCATATGAAATAATGTTTAAAAAAAAGGTGTCAAGGCAATAGTGATAAATAAGTCGATTATTGTAATTATGTATACGGTATAAATAACATGACACCTACATTCATTCATTCATTCATTGTCTACCGCTTATCCGATCTATTCTCGGGTCACAGGGAGCCTGTGCCTATCTCAGGTGTCATTGGGCATCAAGGCAGGATACACCCTGGACGGAGTGCCAACCCATCGCAGGGCACACACACACTCTCATTCACTCACACAATCACACACTACGGACAATTTAGAGATGCCAATCAACCTACAATGCATGTTTTTGGAC
Organism: Hemibagrus guttatus; assembly: GCA_033459395.1. Taxonomy (NCBI): domain Eukaryota; kingdom Metazoa; phylum Chordata; class Actinopteri; order Siluriformes; family Bagridae; genus Hemibagrus; species Hemibagrus guttatus. Next base: position 4,277,295 of record JAUCMX010000017.1, on the reverse strand, counting down.
CGGGGGAGGAAACCGGAGCACCCGGAGGAAACCCCCGAGGCACGGGGAGAACATGCAAACTCCACACACACATGGCGGAGGCGGGAATTGAACCCCCAACCCTGGAGGTCTGAGGCAAACGTGCTAACTACCAAGACACCGAGCCCCCCTCATATGTATGTCATTGTTCCTTAAAATACAGACCTGCTTTGTTATTTCTCTCTCTCTCTCTCTCTCTCTCTCTCTCTCTCTCTCTCTCTCTCTCTCTCTCTCTCTCTCTCTCTCTCTCTCTCCCAAATGAATCTTATTGTTCCTATGGATGATATGGTGAATTTCTCCTTAATTTGCTGCTGCAGTTTGTTGGTCAGAATCGTGCTAACATCTTGGTTTACGACTATGATGGAGACCATTATCTTCCCGGATTAATCAGAATTGACCTCTGCAAGGGCTCAGTGGTGAGGTCTAGCTATTTACATGGAAGCTGTTAAAGACCCTCCTCCTTAGCTCATAATAGCATGATCAGTGATCACTTATTCGCCGCAGATAGCATCTACAGAGTTGAAAATTATAAGGAAGCAGGTGCTGCCTCTGAACACATCAGTATGTCAATCTGGCTTTGGGATTTGCAGCAGCACAGAAGTGGGGGTTAGGAAAAGCTTCAGTGACTCCTTTTAAATTGAGATTTAATCACACCACTCTTAATTGAATACATGGTTTTAATTTCCTCCATGCTGTAGTTAAGTGAGATCGGGTGGTAAATATTGTACCCTTGTCACTTGTGATCCTTGGAACGCCCAAAAGAAATAATCTCAGACGCCAACATTTAGGTCATTGCTGGGTTTTAAATATGAAAATCCCTGTTGAGATAAAAAGTGGAAAAGGCGTGTTTATATTTTGTAATCCAGTTTAATTAACACAAACCCATTTCTGATGGTTAAGTAAGGTCTGGAATTTTCTACTCATGAAGTGCCTACTCATGATCTGTTTTCATTTCACACCATTTGTATTTCCCTAACCCCTTTATTTTTCTGGATGTTATTTCTCTGATTCACATCTCCAAAGCCAGCTCTTTGACAAAAGGCCATTTATTTACCTAGTGATAAGTTATCACCCTGTTCATGGAGATGGGATATGCCTCATTCATAAAAAAGCATCAACAGATAATTATGCATGATAAATAATTCATCATCCACTTACAACATGCTTCTGTCCTTCATGCTTTAGCTGATGGATCTTTGTCTTCGTTTCAGTACAACGTTCAGACAAGGTGTAAAAAAAAGAAAAAAAAGAAAGAAAGCGAGACAGACTGGGATCAATGTGGTAATTTTCTGTTGTGATAACACCCAAACATCTTAGCTTTAGGCAATGTAAAAAGCTCAGAGAGAAAGAACTAAACTATAATCATAGCAGAGATGCATTGAAGCACAAGATCATGTTCACAGATGAGAAAGCAGTATGGCACAGGTATACAAAATCTATACTTTATTCAAAAGCCTAGAATTCATGTATAGGCATTGTTCTTTGGAATAGTGACAGGGCCAAAAATATACACAGCCATGATTCATTTTCACCCATGCAGAAAAAAAAAGTACACACCTGTAACATTCAAGCACAAATACACACTCCTGTGTCTCCTGGGTATAAATCCTATTTTGGTTGTTGTTTTTTTGACTGTCAGATTTGCAAATTTGTCAAGCACCATGTGCAGTCCAGTAAAAGTGCAAGAATCTTTTAGCCAATTTTTTCCTCATTTAATTCATTCTATGTCCTCTGTACCTTGGTCTAGATGGATCCGGAAAACCTAGAAACACTGGATGTGAGGCAGGACACACCCTGGATTGAAAGCATTGTCAGTTTACATACCAGCATGTTTTTTTGGGAGATGGGAGGAAACCAGAACCCAGAGGAACCTCATGCAAACATAGGGAGAACGATTCACAGACAGTAACACAAGCTCAGGAGGAAATTAGGGACCCTGGAGCAGTGATTTGGCAGTGTTCACCACTGTCCCACTGTGCTGCTCTGATTTCAGATTCATTTGTGTAAAGTAAGTTTAGTATAGAACAAACAACAGTAAAATGATATCTGCAGTTACACGCTGCTGTGTCTCAAGGCTGTAAAGCCTATTTGTTTGTTCTGTGAAACATGTTTGTATGAATCTGTTCATTTTTATGGGCAGAGTCTTTCAAAATGCAAATATTTTCAAGATTGTTTGTCAATGTGTGGGTGGAAAAATAATCCATACATGTCTCCATCAACCAGAGGGACCAGGATGCTTTAACCAATCAGGAAGACTTATATGAACAAGCCTTCTGGGCCCAGTAGTCTTAAAATTCAATTAGAGAAATCAATTAAACAAGAAGATAGAAGGTTTCCAGATCTCGAAGACACAGCCATCTGTACCAAAATAAAAACGATAAAATAGTATGAACCACAAATACTTAATTATTAACCTACCTTGAATGACTGTCAATTAAAATACAATATATCTTGCATTAAAACTAAAACTAGAGAAATCACGGGAGGAGTAAAATCTAATTTAGCCTCAAACATCAGCATTTCAATATGCAAAGTCCGAAGTACATAAGGATTTATTTGAGCTTTATGCAGAGCGTAATCCGCATTGTGCATTTATTACAACAGTTAATTATTGGGTAACATGTCTTTAGGAGGTAAATTTTCATTCCTTTAAAATTACACTTTAATGCATAAGAGTGTTTAATTTGTTTGTTCCTGATGAATCCTTTATTGTTTCCTTTTTTCCTAGAGGAAAGGAAAAAGAACAGGAAAACAAAGAGGTGCAAATAAAGAAATGATGAGTATTCTCAGATTTGATTTAACATAGCTAATTATTGATTGATTGACACGCCGCCTTTACTTGCGTTGTTTTCTGATTTTATCTTCATCAATGTTTGGTAAAGATGTTGGGCCTGTAAACCCTAACAGGAAGCTCATCTTTTTCGTGTAATCTTAACCATATGTCATGTCATGTAAAATCCAGTGGGAAGTAAAGAATAGCAATCCCTTATGTCAAGTGTCAAGTGGTTGTGGTTAATATTAAAAGTCTTGTTGTGTGCTTATGACCACAATGCTGAATTTGAACCTGTTTAGTTTCTAAACTGTGTACAAAACCGGCTGCACTGCAGCTCCTCGCACTGCTTTGTTCGTATTGAAGAGACAGTTGCTAGGATATCAACAGAAACAGCAGCAGAAGGTAGTACAACAATACTTAACATTTGTCTCTGTTCACTAGTAGCAACAAAAGAAACTTTGTTTATTTTACATATTTTACTGAGTGTGTATGACAAAGTAAAAAAATATTTGTTTCCATTTTTGTTTCAGTTTCAACTGTTAATTTATCAACAGGTTACAGCTATGGTTATTACCCTGTATTAACATCTCAGCCTCAGTTTTACATACAGAAGTTGAACATCCATCCATCCATTTTCTATACCTGCTTATCCTACTACTGGGTCACAGGGAACCTGGAGCCTATCCTAGGAGACTACGGGCACAAGGCAGGATACACCCTGGACCCAGTCTATTGCACACACACTCACACGCTACGGACAATTTAGAGATGCCAATCAACCTACAATGCATGTCTTTGGACTGGGGGAGGAAACCGGAGTACCCCAAGGAAACCCCCAAGGCACAGGGAGAACATGCAAACTCCACACACACATCGTGGAGGCGGGAATCGAACCCCTAACCCTGGAGGTATGAGGCAAACATGCTAACCACCAAGCCACCGTGCAGAAGTTGAACATATACTCGAAACGTATTGATACAACGGCTGCAGTTATCCATCCATCAGCTTGTTATTTGGATTAACCTGTGTAATTAGTGTGATTGTCTCATTTGTACTGTACTTTTAACCACAAATATAAGGAGGGAACTTAACGCATTGATCAAGCAGTACAAGGGGGCAAGAGAAGCGACGTATGCTCCTCTAGCAGAGTTTCATACAATGCTCAGGACTATGCTCCTAACACTTCGTAAAAGAGAACAGCAGAGGTGGCAAGCATAAAAAATGAGCCAAAAAGATTACAATCTTCTTAAGCAACACATTTGGGCTATGCACCGTAGCCTTGTATGGTAACACATGCAAGTTGTGTAAAAATCAATAAAAATTCAAGTCTTGCAAGCCAGGAAGGTGCAGCAATAAAGGAAGAGTCCAAGAAGCAGGGATCATCATAAGAATAGGCAGGAAGTAGAAGGCAGAGGCAGTGAATCATACCAAGCTGTGACACACATGTGCCCTCGTTGGGAAAGCACCCAGTGGAAGGGCTGGTATTAGAACTGCCACTACATAACTATTTGCCAATAAGCAAAGGGCAAAGAGCATTGGCATTGGATCCATAATGGATGAGAGAAGGCAGTGGAGAGGAAGATGTGATGAACATAATCCATTATGTCCTTCCCAGTCCATCCAACCTGCACTGCTAGGGCATGCCCCCTATGCAACAATAAAATAATACTCAAGCACATTCTGAACTGCCGTCTGAAAGCTAGGGGAGAAAGGGGGTTTCTCATAGAAGCGTGACCAAATGCAAGTGAAGTAAAAATGATTGCTGAGGCAGTTGCATCAAAGATTAACCAAAACCAGCACCCAAAACTCAGGCTGAAGTACATCAACTTCATCAGAGCTGGAGAAAAACCAAGCACCTCTACCAAATCCACAGAGGGACTACTCCAAACAACACAAGACTGGGAACTGACGGCTCATGTGGGGAAACAGCTCAAGTTTGTGAAGCATGTGAAAAAAAAACTAAGCTCAGACCCAACATCATCCTGAGATTTAAATCCACAAAAAAAGATTGTTATGCTGGAACTCACAGTGCAAGTGAGCAGAAAAAGTGCTTATATGTGAAGGTGCTGGATAGTCTCTCTGAACAGTATAGACTGCACTTAGCATTGCATGACAGGACAGAGAAGACAGGTTGCAGAGAGAGCCCAATAAAGGGCAGATCTATGGGAGTCAGCTAAGGCACATGCTGAGGTCTAATAAACCTGAGCAAGGTTGCCTGAGAGAGGATGTATGATATTCAAAAGACCTGAAAAAACCAAGGACTTATAACAATCAATGTTGATGATGACGGCTTTTGCTGAAAAGATTGGTAAAAATCTGCCAGTCATTCACTCTCTTCCTACGCTACATATGCAGTCATCCCATCTCACAAGACTTCCTCCCTTCATCACTTCCATCATTAGCAACTTCATGACATCTGGTCATGTTCCAACTCCATTCAAGACATCCAGGGTTATTCCCACCCTGAAACTTACTCTGATACCTCAGACATTAGCGACTACTGACTGATCTCACTTCTCTGTTTTCTTGAACATGCTCTCTGCAATCGACTGTCTCTCTAATTTGCCTGTAATAACCTCCAAGATTCTAACCAGTCTGGATTCACAGTGGCAGACAGAAACTGCCCATGGGGCCAATCCTGAGAAGCTTCATACTGCTAGATAAGCCAAACTGCCATCAATCCTCATCCTTCTCGACACAAACAGTCACATGACTCTACTGTGAGTCTATCCTCATGGGTCTTGGATTTTTTTGGCACAACATATTAATGGTTAGCTTCTTACATGGATGGGATCCAGATCTGCTGCATGCAGACGTTTCCACTGTAGTCCCACAGGGCTCACTGCTGGTTCCTCTTCTATTCTCCCTTTATACCGCTCTCTCAGTGAGGTCATATCCTCACATGGGTTTTCAAGCCATTGCAATGCTGTTGACACTCGATTCATTCTCTTTCTATTCTCCCTCACACACTTATGTTTCTGCATGAATCTCAGTATGTCTGGCAGATGTCTAATCATAGATTGCAGTTCAACAGCTTACACTAAATCTCAGCAAGTCTGAGCTCTTCTACATCCCTGAAGAATAAACGTGGTGTAGTACTGGACAATCGAATGTCCATTTTGCCTGACATGGCTAAACTGAATAAAGTGATGTCATGCAGGTTTCTCCTTTGTAAGATCACGAAAATCTGACTATCTCTGTCCTTAGAAGCAACTCAAGTGCTTGGTCAGTCACTTGGCATTTTGATGTGCAAATGTGCAAAATAATTTAGGGTGGAATAATGCCAATTCCTCAGGTCTAATATAAACAAATATGCATTTACAAGCTTATTTTATATATATATATATATATATATATATATATATATATATATATATATATATATATATATATATATATATTTTACATTATAATTATATATGTATTTATTTGTGTTTATATATATATATATCTATCTATATATATATATATATATATATATATATATATATATATATATATATATATATATATATATATATATATATATTATATATATATAAACATATTAGCATAACATATGCTAATATTTTTTGGTCCCCCTTTTGCTGCCAAAACAGCCATGGACGCCACTAGATCCCAGAAGGTGTGCTGTGGTATCTGGCACCAAGATGTTAGCAGCAGATCCTTTAAGTCCTATAAGTTGTAAGGCACATCCCACAGATGCTCGATTGGATTGAGATCTGGGGAATTTGGAGGCCAAGTCAACACCTCAAACTCGTTGTTGTGCTCATCAAACCATTCCTGACCCAGTTTTGCTTTGTGGCACGGCGCATTATCCTGCTGAAACAGACCACAGCCATCAGGGAATACCGTTTCCATGAAAGGGTGTACATGGTCTGCAGCAATACTTAGGTAGGTGGTACGTGTCAAAGTAACATCCACATGGATGGCAAGGTTTTCCAGTAGAACATTGTCCAAAGCATGACACTGCCTCCACCGGCTTGCCTTCTTCCCATAGTGCATCCTGGTGTGTTCCCCAGGTAATCGACACACACGCACCTGGCCATCCACGTGATGTAAAAGAAAACACGATTCGTCAGACCAAGCCACCTTCTTCCATTGCTCCGTGATCTAGTGGAGTTCATGCCTCCAAGGGTCAGGGCTATTTTGGCAGCAAAAGTGGGACCAACACAATATTAGGCAGATGGTCATAATGTTATGCCTGATTGGTGTGTATATATGCACTATTATTACCTTATTATCGTGTTTGGTGATACAGCTACAGCTGTACAATTCCACTCTTAAAAGGCTCCAGCAGAATTGATCCTTTATCTTTTATGTCTTCAAATTGAGGTTATAAGATGGTCAGACAGCAGTCTAACACACTGTGCACACAGAAGCTACATTTAAAGTATTTACTTAATGGCTGACATTAAAATGTTTTTGACAGCAGCAGTGGAAGGCCAGTTATGGTCATGAATGGCCTTGCTGTTTGTTTGTATCCCATAATGTTTGTCTAGCTCCTAAGTTAAGTTTCTTAACAGTTTAGTAGTTAGCATGTTTGACTCACACCTTCAGCGTCCTGGGTTCTAGTCTCGCTCTTGCTCACTGTGTGTGTGGAGTTTGCATGTTCTCCCAGTGCTTGAAAAAAGTTTCTTAACATAGTGTAGCCTAAATAATCAAGGAGAAGCACTGCAGAAAGCAACTACTTTCAATACCCTTTCATAGTGCAGCATGCACCAAGCACTATTTCAGCTTTGATGAACAGTGTTTATTGAATACAAAATGTACAAGGTTGTTTAAACTTGGTCATGGGTGAGGAGATATGAAATAAAATATATACTTGAAAGGTACAGACTTTCGGGCTGTTTTAATATCAATGCTGGTAATTTTGTTGGAAAACAAGTCTGCTACCAGGTGTCATTCAAAATAGCAAAGCTATGGTAAGACTTAATAATGTGCTGTATATTTCAGCACACAGTAGGCCTGTTTTAGATACAATTGGTAAGTTTAAACACAGGTATATGGAATTTATTCACCGGTGGGAATAAAGCACAAATTTTGATAAAAGTTTGATGGTAGAATTTTAGGGCTTTGCACAGCTGATTCACTTATTCTAAATAACACAGAAATAAGCTATAGGTGGGTGAAAACCAAAATTCCAGGAAAAAGCAAGGCAGGTTTATGGATGATGAGGGTAAGGTGTAGATGCTTACACACAGATAAGATGATTCAGGACATCTTGGACAGAACTCTTCTCTGGACTGTACCCCTCCCAATCCATCAGAGACTGGAACTGATCCTTTTGATAGGAAGAGTCCTATGAGGGCCCTCAGAGCAAAAGCTGTTCAAAGAACATCTAGGGGTTTAGCTTTTTGCAGGGGTCTGAGCACCAACGGCCATTGGAGAAAGAAAGGCTGTTATACAACATTCTAAAAAAATAACACTTGACAGTAAGCAATAGCTGTCTCATCCAAATATATATAATTACTTAATAGGCAACATGAATTATTCCTGTTACATTGTTTAACACCACAAGTCCAATACTAAGAAGAATAAAGAAATGGTGCATTCAACTTCAGCTTATCTGTATTAAAAGGCAATAGACACACATCAGTGCTTACATCACATCAGTGTAGTGTCCTGAACGATACATCACCAAATGCAAATCAGATGGGTAATTTCCGGGTGATTGGCATTCATCATTGTATAAATGCAAGGATCAGCAATCAGTATTTCTGCATTTTTGTGTTTGCACAAATCTTAACTAAAAGATTGCAGCAGCCGGCAGACCTACGGTGCTTACTTTCATGTTTTTGTGCATTTCCTTGTTGTGTGTGTGTGTATATATATATATATATATATATATATATATATATATATATATATATATATATATATATATATATATATATATATGTAGGCCTAGCCTTCTCTGGTCATGTGCTCATTATATAAATCTTTTGATTGGTTAGGATAATCCAAAGGCTCAGGGCTGAAACTTAATTAGGCTTATCAGTAATTAGTAATGGTGTTGGTGGTCCTGTTCAACAGACTAGAGCTGAGAAGGAAGATTAAAGTCCTCTCTTCTAGAGCTGGCTTTTATCTTCTCACTGTTAATAAGCCTTTGTATCCAATCTTACACACATCGCTGGTTTTCATAAGGAGCTGAAACAGACCTCGGCACTCATCCTGTACACTGTGAATATTCATTTCCTATACAGACCTGCTTTGTTATTTCTCTCTCTCTCCCTCTCTCTCTCTCTCTCTCTCTCTCTCTCTCTCTCTCTTACAGCAGAATGAAGAAATAGTTCTGGTTAAAAATTTGCATTTGTTAAACTTTTTTCATCAAGTGTGAGTACTTTGTCTTTCCTTTATAGCCACATGATTTGAACCAATTAAATGTTTTGCAAATCTATTACACAGCTAAAGCATTCGGCCATCATTGCTTTTTTATATTAACTGCATATGACCTAGAATTTTGCAGGGACACATTAGAACATAAATCTCATTTAAATAAAGTCAAATAAAAGATTATGAGGCATACAGTATAAACAAGCACAGCAATAAAAATATATAGCTTGTTTAAGAAATAAACCAGAAATAATGCATACAGCTTGAAGAAACAATGGTATAATACATGAAAAGTGTGTATAAAGCCTTGTAATGATATGCTACAACTGAATCTTAGTTGTTGTTTTTCTTTTGGCTGCTACCTGTTTGGGGTCGCCACAGAGGATCATTTGGTCCGCATGTTTCAATTTGGCAGAGGTTTTACACTGGATGCCCTTCCTGATGCAACCCTCCCATTTAATCCGGCACCGAGAGTTAACTCTTCAGTGGCTGGGTTAGCACCCTGCCCGGGAATCGAACCCGGGTGGCGGCAATGAGAGCGCGGGATCCTGCCGCTGGACCACTGGGAGTCTAATCTACTGAATCTTACTAAAGATAATATTAATCAGCAAAGTAGCATACATCTGCTAGGGAGGACTGCTGGAAGAAGTGATCCATTTATTACTATTTATCTGCATCGTTTCAATTAACTGCTTTTTCCTGGTCAGGATCAAGGCGAATCTGGAGCATATCACTAGAATATTGAGTGTAAGGGGAGATACACCATAGACTGGAACACCAGCACCATTCACTATTGCATTTATCGACTAGGAGAGATTTAACATAGGCAGTACACTTTGGCAAGGGAGGTGTAAGATCTGAAGAACCCAAAGTAGACCCTCATAGCCACAAGAAGATATCTGCACAGACAGCAACCTGAGCTCAGTATTGAACTGGGGATCCTAACTCTAAGCCAGCAACACTACCCTCAGTACCATCATGTCACTATGACACCTTGTTTAATTGATGTAGTTTGTTTGTGTTTCTGTAATACATACACAATTCAATAATTCAGCATTAGGAATTAATTTTTATTCCTTCTGCTAGCTTTAGAAACCTGGAAAGATCCCTACAGTGACGGAACAGGATATGAATGGTTAACTTTCTTGTATAGGAATAATTAAACACATTGACTAAGTGCCATTGGCAAAGCCACAGGTTTTTATGGATGCTGACAGAGTAACCGTGGTTATCCGGTTGTGTCCTATTATTATCCACAAGCCCTGCCACAGAGGAGAAAATGGTATTGAAGTTTAAATCCATAGTCTTAAAGCATAAAGGATGGAAACTAGATTTGCAACAAGTTTCACATTTGGTACAAGAACTGCATCCTTAGACTTCATGAATAGTCTAAGTAAAGCTTGTTTCTGATTTTTGCAAATGCTTTTTGCTGATGCCCTGCTGAGGTTCTGTGTTAAAGAAAAATAAAACTGCTCCAAGAAGGCCAACCACTTTCCAGAAACACAAATGAAGGAGGATTTCAGCTCTCATGTTTTGGGGAGTAGTAGGCAGTAGAGCTTTGAAATCCCATCTAAAATCACATCTATCTCCTTCTCTTCTGACAGCTATAAACACTCACTTCCTGGATATTCATAGTACAGTTCTGAGGTGTGTGGAATAATATCTCACTTCTTTTTCTACATATCAAGCATAGCCAAAAAAAGCCCCAACAACTTAGGATCAAAGGACGGTGATCACTATCTAACGTGGAGAACTGGGGGGTCTAACCCAAAATCAACAATCCTCTGACATCCTCAAATAATTATTTTGCTTTTTGTTAAATAAACTGTGTGCTGAAATAGTTCATTTTTTTATGTACTGCTTATAACAGGTGTCCTTGGGAGGTAAGTATGTATTATAAAACTAAAATCTGAATCTGGAATTTTTTGGCTGTTTGGCCTTGAGATGAAAAGTCATCCAGCTAGCACACACACGTACGACACACACACACACACACACACACACACACACACACACACACACACACACACACACACACACACACACACAGAGCCAACATGTGTACATTATGTCACTACATTGCCGCATGCAGCTTGTTTGCTAATCAAGACGTCCTTGGCACAACAATGTTTTGTGATCACTGTTAATGAATTTTCTTAGTATTCTGCAATGTACAGTGGTGTGAAAAAGTGTTGGCCCCCTTCCTGATTTCTTATTGTTTTGCATGTTTGTCACACTTTAATGTTTCAGATAATCAAACACATTTAAATATTAGTCAAAGATAACACAAGTAAACACATCATGCAGTTTTTAAATGAAGGTTTTTATTATTAAGGGAAAACAAAATCCAAAACTACATGGCCCTGTGTGAAAAAGTGTTTGCCCCCTAAGCCTAATAACTGCCACTCTTAGCAGCAACAACTGCAATCAAGCGTTTTCCATAACTTGCAATGAGTCTGTTACAGCGCTGTGGAGGAATTTTGGAAAATAGCTGATTGGAAAGCTACTGGAAACGCAAGTATTTTATATTCAGAGGCATGGGACGACAAGCTAAACATACTAACGTTGGGTATATATCCTATATTTTATAAGAACCATTATTTTTTTCGATTTGTTAGATAAGAAGTAGAAAGGTTAAGAATGCAGCCACTGTATTTAAGCTATGTTCTTTATAAACATATATGACTCATCCATACATTCATCAGTTCATATACAGGCGAGACAGGGTGAGAGTGATAGAGTTCAATATAAGCAAAGTTGATTCAAATGCTTTCTAGCCTTATTGCTGTTGGATATTTAGTTCTGTTAGCTGTGTTTCTGTGTGGAAACTTGTTGTGCTACAGACTTGTCATCAGCATGGGTATTTCCTTCATTCTGTGTCTTCTAGGTACAAGACTTCACATTTTTGTTGCCTACACTGTACTTTAGCTAGGTACTTTAGCTAGAGCTAGGTGGCTAGCCTGCTCCTATTGGCCTCAAAGAAGTGCAATGCGTGCAGTCCAGTGCTGAGCCTATTATGAAATTTCCTTGTCCCTGTCAATCAGAACATATTTTTAAGCTAGCTATAACTAGATCACTCTGGGGGTTATGTAGATTTTTCATTCTTCAGAATTAGCAGAGTTACACCACGGCAGCTCAGGCACTGCTGCTTGATCAGGCATTCGCATTTAAACCAAGCTGGCTGAGGATAGCTAAAAGTAACAGTTTTTACACTCTTGCTTACTTTTCTCAGGGAAATACATCTTGCAACAAATAAAGGTTTTGTTCTCCAAAACATTTCTCTTATTCCTTAATAGCAGCAAATTGTTTATCCCCAGAGTCAGGAATAATTGGATAGCGTCCCGAACTGTGTAATACCATACTAAGTAGTTTGTCAGTACACCTTTGGTGTCTTTATGTTTAAGCAAACTACAGTGCCGTATTTTGCTTGGAACACTGCCTTGAATTTTCATTGAATGTGTATTGAACATGGGGTGTAATAAAACTCATTATGAAATATTCTTCTGTGAGTTTCTGAAGCTTGCAATAAATTAAAGAGGGTGAAATTAAACAAATGTTCTAGCAGCTTTAAATATTGTAAACATTATATTTGTTAGTGTGACCATACAATTTTATCTTATTGACAAGTATTTCTAATCAGCTCTGGTAGACATGGTAAATGTTGAGTATAATCTATTTAGTTTAACATTACAGACCAGACTCTCTCTCTCTCTCTCTCTCTCTCTCTCTCTCTCTCTCACCTGTTCAGTCACATTGTTTGAAGCACACTGCCACAGGCTTCAATGGTCTTGTTCTCACCAGAGACCAAACATAAGCACCCCGGCACCAGTGGCTGAGGACATGCTTTTAGTGAGAACAGAAGAACCCCTGGCTATCCCCAGTAGACTGTTGGGTTTCTGTTCTCTTTCTGCCTATAGCACTCATTCCAAACTGAGTGACCTTTTTATCACATGCATTTCCCACAGAGAAAAGGCAATGGTTGCTATGAATATAAAGCTCTGCATATGGTTGATAACTGAAAAATCCTGGTCCGAAGGTGTGGTGCTACTGCGTTAAGTGTATCTTTGGTTGCTGTTCTTAACTAGTACACTAGAGGTCAGCACTTAATAACAAGTCCATACATGCATTATAACTACAAATTTACATAATTAAATAGCTTCTAATGATGAAAAACATTAGCCATCAGGCGCTAAATGTAAGCCTTTAAAAAGTAATTTGTACATTTTTGACATCACTGCACAATTAAATTACGTGTGATGCCTTAACTACATCCACTTCATCTTAATCCTTTGAGCCTGCACCAAAATTTAAATATCCACAATAGAGCTCAGTGAAGAATAAATAAATCTGGGATCACATGACTGTTAGCTGTTGATTTAATCATTCACACACACACACACACACACACACACACACACACACACACACACACACACACACACACACACACACACACACTATGGCCAATTTAGAGATACTAATCAGCCTACAACACGTGTCTTTGGGAGGAAACCAGAGAATCTGGAGGAAACCCACATGGGGAGAACATCCCTGGAGGTAAACATGCTAATCACTAAGCCACCATGCTCCTCTTCTGCAAAATATACTTTAGCTTATAAATAATAATGTTGATTCTTTCTACTTTAATTGTAGAAATCATTGCAGTATACGCCTATACAGCTAAATTGTTCGTTCAGTGCATGCATTGACTAAGCACATAGGGAAGGAGCAATTATTCGCATGACTAGACAATAATTCTTCCTATAGCCAGTTTAAAATGCAATCAAAGCACATATTGCGGAGCTCATCCAAACAATATGACTGCTTGTAGAAGCACTAAAGTCTTACACTGATATAACAACAGTCAATTATTGCTGCTTCTGTAGGGATTCGTTGTGTTTAGTTAATATTAGTGCCTGACTAGGAAAAAAGGGATCTTCTCCATTATAATAATAATAATAATAATAATAATAAAAAAACAATAATAATAATAACAATAATAATAATAATAATAATAATAATAATTATTATTATTATTATTATTACTATTATTTTTTATTATTATTATTATTATTATTATTATTATTATTATTATTATTATTATTATTATTGTTGTTTTGTTGTTGTTATTATTATTATTTTATTTTTATTTATTTAATTCATTAATTAATTCATTTATTTATTTTTATTAATTACTCTATTGTGTTTTTTACTTGTTTCCAAGGATTGCTTCCTGGACAGGCCCACCAGGTACAGGGTCAGGGGCCGAGTCCTCACAGCCAGAATCTCCATGTTTTCTGTAGGACAATATTGACCCTGCAATCTGCGAGTAGAAAAAATAAATAAAACAGCTGCATTTCTATTAGAACATCTCTCACTCAGAGACCTACACAAGGCCAATCCTTTCTAATTAATTAAAAAAATAAATGTGATATTTACCTAGATGCATAATTCATGTAAAACCCAAACGTTTGGTCCCTGTAATTACATAAAATATATATTATATAGTATATATCTTCTTCTTCTTTCGTCTTTTCCCTTCAGGGGTTGCCACAGAGAATCATCTCTCTCCACCTATCTTCTGCATCCTCAACACTTGCACCCACTAGCTTCATATCCTCATTAATTCCATCCATATACCTCCTCTTTGGCCTTCCTCTTTGCCTCCTGCCTGGCAGCTCCATGTCCAACATTCTCCTACCAATATACTCACTTTCCCTCCTCTGAACATGTCCAAACCATCTTAATCTGGCCTCCCTAACTTTGTCCCCCAAACGTCCAAAATGAGCTGTCCCTCTGATGTACTCGTTCCTAATCCTGTCCAACCTTGTCACTCCCAAAGAGAACCTCAACATCTTCAGCTCTGCTACCTCTAGCTCTGACTCCTGTCTCTTCCTCAGTGACACTGTCTCTAAACCATACAGCATGGCCGGTCTCACCACTGTCCTGTACACCTTCCCCTTGATTCTCGCTGATATTTTCCTATCACACAGAACTCCTGACACCTTTCTCCACCCATTCCAACCTGCCTGCACTCGCTTCTTTACTTCTTTCCCACACTGTCCATTACTCTGGACTGTTGACCCCAAGTACTTAAACTCCTGTACCTTCTTCACCTCTTCACCCTGTAACCTTACTGTTCCACTTCCCTCCCTTTCATTCACACACATGTACTCAGTCTTACTACGACTGACTTTCATTCCTCTTCTCTCCAGCGCAAACCTCCACCTCTCCAGGTTTTCCTCCACCTGCTCCCTGCTCTCACTACAGATCACAATGTCATCTGCAAACATCATTGTCCACTCCTATCTGACCTCCTCTGACAACTGGTCCATCACTATAGCAAACAGGAAGGGGCTCAGAGCCGATCCCTGATGCAGTCCCACCTCCACTTTGAACTCCTCTGTCTGACCTACAGCACACCTCACCACTGTCCTGCTCCTCTCATACATGTCCTGCACCACTCTGACATACTTCTCTGCTACTCCTGACTTCCTCATACAGTACCACAGCTCTTCTGTTGGCACCCTGTCATACGCGTTCTCCAAGTCTACAAACACACAGTGCAACTCCCTCTGACCATCCCTATACTTCTCCATCAAAATTCTCAGAGCAAAAATTGCATCTGTTGTGCTCTTTCTGGGCATGAAACCATACTGCTGCTCACAAATTTCCACTACCTTCCTTAACCTAGCTTCCACTACTCTTTCCCATAGCTTCATTGTATGGCTCATCAACTTTATCCCCCTATAGTTGCTGCAACTCTGCAAGTCACCCTTATTCTTACTAACACACTTCCTCTCCATTCCTCAGGCATCCTCTCACTCGCTAAAACCCTGTTGAACAAACTAGTCAAAAATTCCACTGCTGCCTCTCCTAGACACTTCCAGACCTCCACCGGGATGTCGTCAGGACCAACTGCCTTCCCACTTTTCATCCTCTTCAAAGCCTTCCTGACTTCATCCTTTCTAATCTTATCTACTTTCTGTTCCACAGAGTTCACCCCTTCTACTCTTTTTTCCCTCTCATTTTCCTCATTCATCAGCTCCTCAAAGTACTCCTTCCATCTCCTCTGTACACTCTCCTCACTTGTGAGCACCCTTCCATCTCTATCCTTAATAACTCTAACTTGCCGCACATCCTTCCCATCTCGATCCCTCTGCCTAGCTAAACTGTACAAGTCCTTCTCTCCTTCTCTAGTGTCTAACCTAGTGTACAACTCGTCATATGCCTTCTGCTTGGCCTTAGACACCTCCCTCTTCACTCTGCGCTGTAACTCCTTGTATTCCTGTCTATTCTCTTCAGTCCTGTCCATGTCCCACTTCTTCTTGGCTAACCTCTTCCTCTGGATACTATTCTGAACTTCCTCATTCCACCACCAAGTCTCCTTATCTTCTTTCCTCCTTCCAGATGACACACCCAGCACCTTTCTCCCTGTCTCCCTGATCACTTCTGCTGTAGTTTCCCAGTCATCTGGCAGCACTACCTGACCACCCAGAGCCTGCCTCAACTTCTGTCTAAATTCCTCACAACATTCCTCCTTTTTCAGCTTCCACCACTTGGTTTTCTTCTCTATCTCTATCTTTGACCTCTTCGTCTTACAGACCATCAAAGTCATCCTACACAGCACCATCCTATGCTGTCTGGCTAAACACTCTCACACTACCACTTTACAGTCACTAATCTCTTTCAGATTGCCTCTTCTACATAGAATGTCGTCTACCTGTGTTCTCCTACCTCCACTCTTGTAAGTCACTCTATGCTCCTCCCTCTTCTGAAAATAAGTGTTAACCACAGCCATGTCCATACTCTTAGCAAAGTCCACTTCCATCTGTCCTTCAAGGTTCCTTTCCTTAACTCCAAACTTGCCCATCACCTCCTCATCACCTGTGTTCCCCTCACCAACATGTCCATTAAAATCCGCTCCTATCACCACTCTCTCACCCGTGGGAATACTCTCCATTACCTCATCTAATTCACTCCAGAATCTCTCTTTCTCCTCTAACTCACAACCTACCTGGGGGGCATAACCACTAACAACATTCAACATCACCCCTTCAATCTCTAATTTCAGAATCATCACCCTGTCTGACACTCTCTTCACCTCCAGGACATTCCTCACAAACTCCTCCTTCAGGACCACACCTACCCCATTTCTCTTACTATCCACACCATAATAAAACAGCTTGAATCCTGCTCCTATACTACGAGCCTTGCTACCCTTCCACCTGGTCTCCTGTACACACAGTATATCCACCTTCCTTCTCTCCATCACATCAGCCAGCTCTCTACCTTTCCCTGTCATAGTACCAACATTCAGAGTTCTTATTCTCAGTCCTACACTCTTACCTTTCCTCTTCTCTCTGTCTGTGCACTCTCCTCCCTCCTCTACTTCTTCAACCAACAGTAGCCCAATTTCCACCGGCGCCCTGTAGGTCAACGGCGCCGATGGCGGTCGTTGTTAACCCGGGCCTCGACAGATCTGGTATGAAATTTGTACTGACGATTCGCATGGTTAAATTTGGCAATGTTTTACGCCGGATGCCCTTCCTGACGCAACCCTCTCTATTTATCCGGGCTTGGGACCGGCACAGAAGTCACTGGACTGTGACCCCCATGGCTAGATTAGATTATTATACAGTATATATACAGTATATATTTAATAAAGAATAACACAATAACCCTTAAATGAATTATTTTATTAGAACAGCATGGTCTGGAGTGTGATATTTTTATATATACCAAAGCGATTTACAACTGATTGCAATGTTTATTTTATAAATTTACAAAACCCTATATTTTTTAAATGGGTCATAGTTGGCTTTAATGTTGTGGAACATCTGAGAGACAACTTAATTCCTGTTCTCACTTATAGTATAGCTATGATAAACATCAACACACCATTCTCTCACAAGCCTCACTTTTCTCTCTTGATCCCTCCCTTTCTCTTTTTCACTCTCTCTCTCAAATTCTTTCGCTCTCTCAGAACAAAAAATGCTTACAGAGAAACTGGAAAGTATAACTATCATAGAGCTTGCATAAATGATAAATAAATGTTTTCTAACAAAAAAAGTCTGTACCTCAATGATTGCAGGGTTTACATTGTTAACTTTGTTGCGGATGTGGAGCATCCCTGTGAACGATCTGTAGCTATAGCAACATCAACATTTTAGCACATTAATATATTATTAATGTTACAGCCAGAACTACATTCTGACCCGTGCTGTTATACAAATTTAATGCACACCTTCTCATCAATCATTTGCACATTCAACCTTGGTAGAAAATACAATAATATATTATTATATCTTATTTCTCCTATTATCATCATCTTTTAAGAAGGAGTCACTATTTTTGCAGCGTGGCTTAGGGCCAGATTCACCTTGTATTGATTGAGGTCCAGTCATAATGTCTAGTGGGCATCTTTTACAATCATGCCTGCGAATAAAATATAATATTTGTGTCATAATAAAGTAGACTCACAGCTATATTTTTTTGTGAGACATCAAAGGGTCACAGTCTGAGGCTATTCAATTTTTTTTTATCTTATTCTGTTGGTTAACACCAATATCCTAGGTTCTAAATTTGGTAGTGGAGGTGGAGGCAAGTGTAGATTCTATTTACTGTAGGTTGAAACACACAAAATACAAAGTGCAAGAAACAAAATGAGGATAGCAAAGCAAGGCAACAACATAAACAAGACATGAATCAGGTAAAATGACAACATGACTGATATCACTGACACAAATCTTGGTCAAGACAAGACAAAACATTTTTCATTGTCATTTCAACCCTATATAGCTGACGCAGTTCATAATAAAATGAGACAAACTTTCTCCAGGACCCTGGAGCTACGTTAAACAACATAACAACATAGAGCTACAAAACACAAAGCTAATGACAGAAAGTAAGTTGTCCTAGCTACATAAAGTGGTAGATATCTTCAGGACCATGATCAAAGACTATGCAGCAAAACTGGTCAAAGGTTGCAATAAAAATAACTACATATAATTGCCATTTGAGCTACACCTCCAATTTTCACCAAATATGGCTCACATCATCTTGAAACCTGTCTGAATGAAGAAGTTGCTTTCGGCTGCTCCCTGTTCGGGGTCGCCACAGCGGACCAACTTGGTCCGTACAACAACTTGGCACAGGTTTTATGCCGGATGCCCTTCCTGACGCAACCCTCCCATTTTTCCGGGCTTGGGACCGAACTCGGGGCTTATGCATGATGGGCGAGAAACCTACCACTGAGCCACATCTTGAAACCTGGCTAAAGAAAAGTTATAAATGGAATTTTGATATTCCTAAGTGCTCTCCTGTAAAGCACTGGCGAATGCTAAAAAGGCTATGAGGGAATATTTCAGCACTGAATTTAAATATAATATATAGATGTGTTTTTGTGACAGTGTCACCTTTCATTTTTCATTTTTTTCTTATATCATTTGAAGAATTTGTGCTAAATTTACAGTTCTTCTTTTTTTCCATTTATGCTGAAGGGGTATGCTGAAGTGACCAGACATTAATATTGTAATTATCCTCCTAAAAATCCTCCAATCATTACCAAAATTTGGCATACATCATTGTCAGTCCACTCTGGACAAGAGAATGTTGAATGACAAGCTGCAAAACAGGACGTGAGGCTGTATCTTAGCAATATTCTTGCACATTGACAATAATCTTGACCTACTGGTCAAAAGTTACAATAACATGCTGGAAAATGATAATTCATATAAGTGGCATTTTTGCTGCTCCTTCTCCAGATTTTGTCCAATCTTCCCCACATTTGGCTAACATCATCTTGAGACCCGTCTGAAGGAGAAATATTAAAGGAATAACACCAACCCCAAAGGTCCCAGCAGTAGTGGTGGCTAAAAAGCTCCTGGTTTCACAAATCCACTCGACTATATACAATTGCAGAAAGGAAACAATCAGCTCTGCTCACTGTGTCTGGGTGCTTGTAGCTTTTATTATTATTATTATTATTATTATTATTATTATTATTATTATTATTATTATTATTATTTTTATTATTATTATTATTTATAAGGATAAGCAGCACAAATAAAATGAAAAAATCTAGAATTTACATCTATTGTCCTTAAATAAAGCAATAACATCAACACATCTTTTAATATTCTTTGGGTAATAATATCGATGAATAGATATTAAAGTCTGTGTGGAAATTACATTCACAAGAATTCATAAGATGCAGGGCAAACCAGTACACACATATACATAAAAAATACAGAGTGCATTCAGCCAGAACATTTACGCTGACTAATCAGGGAAAATAGAAAAGACTTCAGCATTACTGTCAGCATTACTGATAAGTACCTTTCTGCTTACCCACCTTTTTTGCCACACAAAGAGCAAATGCTACTGATATCCAATTTTATCTCTGTAAGTGAGACCATCAATTTAATAAAATTCCCCGTTTTCTCTACTGCCTGCTTTTCTGCAGAGTAGATTCAGGATTGTGAGAATCTGTCAGAGATTATAGAGGATTAAGGGAATTTTCTGGACTTCAGTGGCAGTAATAGACAATGGATGCTCTACAAACACTAGTTCACCACAATAGGCAATAAATGCGTATTCTTAAAGCTTTTCCATATTGCAGCTGGTCCTTAACCAGGCAAAAGTCTAGTGACTTGCATTTTCTATATAAAACTTTGTAATCAATCATAAAATTCTTCTTCTTCTTCAAAGATGCACTACATGGGTTGCCTGACACATACATCATACCCATAACTGGGCATGCACACAAGTGTATTAGATGTCTCTGTATGCTGTGGCATTACAATTTCCCTTGACTGGAACCAAGAGATCCATATCTGTTCTAGCATGACAGTGTCCTTGCACAAAGTGATGCCCATTGAGGTTCACAAGGTTGGAGTGGAAGAACTCAAGTAGCCTGCACAGATCCCTGACCTCGACGCCATTGAACTGGAACACCGATCGCACCCCAGGCTTTTTCACCTGATATCAGTGCCTAACTTCACTAATGCTCTGGTGGTTATGGGGCAAATCATCACAATCATACTCCACAGTTTCATACAAAAGTGGAGGTTATTATAACAGCAAAGGGTAGAATAAATCTGAAATGGGACGTCCAAAGTGCACACATGGATGTGCTGGATGGTTGAGAGATCAGCATCCAGGACGCATCATTAAAACGATGCACCTATTGACAGACACACACTTAGACACACAGTACAAAAACAGACATATTGCATGCAAATGCAAACACACCACACATTTACATTTACAGCATTTAGCAGATGTGTCTTACAAAAGTGCTTTGTAGTCTCTATCAAAACCACATCCCAGTGCTAGTTAACTAGGACAGGAACTAAAATTTCCAAGCTAGAACCCTGTTTAGAGCGGGTAGAACAGCATGAAAAGTCACACAACTAAAAGGATTTTTATTTCAAGAACTTGGCGAAGAGGCAGGTCTTTGTTTGAAGACAGCCAGTGACTTGCAGTTTGGACGATCATCGGAAGTTCATTTCACCACCTGGGTGCCAGGAAGTAGAAAGGAAATGGTGAACTGGATTTCACTTGAGCGTTGTTATACGGTTGAAGGGAATGTGGCAGAGAACAGGGTTTGATAAGTGTTCAGGCAAGTGAAAGCTGGTCTGTTGTTGGCTTTTTAGACAAATATCAGAGTTTTAAATCTGCTTAAGCAGTTACAGGAAACCTGGGACTAGAATGCAGCACTAAGATGGTGTGGGAGAACTTGAGGGTAGAATGAAAGCAATTATTCAACTGCATTCTGTAATAGTTTCAAGGGTCAGATGGCACGCAGAGGCAGACCAACCATGAATGACTTGCAGTAGTCCGGTCTCAAGATGACAAGAGAGTAAACATGTAGCTGAGTGCTCTGCACAGATAGAAATCAGTCCTTCTGATGTTACTTTAGCTTTAAGTCCTTTGCTTTGTGTTGTTTATGTAGCTCTGTGTTGTTTTATGTAGCACCATGGTCTTGGAGAATCGTTGTTCCATTTCGATGTGTTCTGCGTCAGCTATATATCGTTGAAATGACAATAAAAGCCACTTGACTTGAGTAGAAATGCGCATGAATGAGTTAACTACCACATTCCTGCAATATGTCATGACAGCTTGTGGCTATTAAAGTGAACACTTACTTGTGGAAGTGCAGCAATGCTACAATGACTTTCATCAGAGAACTGTTATGCAACATCTTTCAGGGGGTTTTTGCTTGAAAGTTTTGTGTGGAAAGAATTCCCCTGCCTATCATTTCCCAAATATGCGGCATTACGCTTACTTAACAGTCCCACCACTATCTACTATTGCCATTTAGTTGGAATGATGAGATGTACTGCAATATACCACTAATGTTATCTCTTTCATTGTCACTGCTTTGTAAATTATTATATAACGGTTCAGTGACATAAAAATTGTCATCCATTAAAACCTAACTGTAGTCTGATTATCCATATTTCTAAATGAGCCCTTTTCTAAGTGCTTAATGAGGTAAGGGTGCTGTTATGGTCATGGTTGTGTGAACATTCATGACCCATGCATTTAGCATTTTCGGAGGCTTGTTTCCCTCTGGAATTCAGTGCATAATACAGTAATGGTGATGTATTCACATTAAAGCCATTGATTGTGGGGGTGAGCACATTTGCACATCTTGCCAATAACAGCGAGTCAACAACTTCTAAATAATTCCGTCATCATAATTTTAGAAATAAATGCACTATTAGAATCATACTGAATAAAATTGTATCTAGATGAAAATATATATGAACATCATCTTAGAAGAAAAACATGTTCCTTTTATCAAATATCCTAACACTGCAACAGACTTCAAAAAGATTGTTTTAGAGATTTTTGCCGCAAAAGCATGTCTTAACATGACATGTAGCTATTACACCATTCTTGTTATACCATTATAAGTTAGACCATTCTTGTTGTTGGTATTACATGCATGAAGCTGTGAGTTCTGTGTCCTCAGGGGGCACTTAGGGAATTCGACACTGCATTCTGATCTTCAGCCAAGATACCAGACCTTTTATAGGGTTGTAGCAAAGATGTACTAAATCTAAATGACATGACAAAACTGGATATAACATGGATCATCAATTTATCATCTTCAATATGAAGAAATTTGCAACAAAAAAAAAAGACACGCACAGAAAGACAACAGCTACTGGACAAGTGTCTTGTATTCAGATTAATCTGTATTCTACTTGCGCAGATTAGATGGCAGAGTGTTTGTGTGGAAAGCCAGGAGATGAATTCCAGCCAAACTGCATCCACAGAGGTGGAAATGTCAAGGTCTGGGAGTGTTTTCCCTGCAGTGGTGTTGTTGAGCTGCTGTTCACTGCTGGCATTATGAACTCAGAATACAGAGAAATAGCAGATGCAAAGAAATGATTCAAGTGACTGAAGTGGATGTTTAGCAGGATAATGATCCAAAGCACACGAGCTACACTTTTTTTTTTGCTTTAGATTGGTCTATTCCAAGGGGGGCATGGTGGCTTGCACGTTTGCCTCACACCTCTAGGGTTGGGGGTTCGATGCCTGCCTCCTTTTTGCATGTTCTCCCCGTGCCTCGGGGGTTTCCTCCGGGTACTCCGGTTTCCTCCCCTGGTCCAAAGACATGCATTGTAGGTTGATTGGCATCTCTAAATTGTCCGTAGTGTGTGATTGTGTGAGGGAATGAGAGTGTGTGTGTGCCCTACGATGGGTTGGCACTCCGTCCAGGGTGTGTCCTGCCTTGATGCCCAATGACGCCTGAGATAGGCACAAGCTCCCCATGACCGGATTGGATCTGGTAGACAATGAATGGTCTCTTCCAGAGCCCTGACTTAACCTTATAAAGCATCAAATGATGCAATGATGAAGAAATAAGCAGCTGATCTAATGTGGATGATCTGAATGTTTCCCATAATTTCCTCCGAACCTATTACAGAAACTGGTTGAGTTTATTGCCAGATGTTGTCAAAATGATGGCATGATGGCACAACTAAAACAATCCAGCTACGATGTTTAATGAAGTCATCATTGAAGGTTCATCTTTCTTTCTTAAAGTAAAACACTATGTGTGTGTAATTCGTACATTAAGTATACTGTAAGTATGGCTTAAGCGCCCAAATAATTTTTGGGGCCACTGTACCAGTATAGTATAACATCAGTCGTGTTACAATTTCTATTCTACAGCCATGTCAATCGATCATATCACTATGACCGAGACAGTTATTGCCTTTGAAATGTAAACTTGAGGGGTCATATTTTCTACATACCACACATTAAGCTCAAATAATGACCTTTGTCAATCCATTTGTAATGCACTAGTAGTTTTCTCTTTAAACGTTTTTCAGGTTTTGGCTCAATTAGCATCTTTATTTTGAGACACATGACATATCTCTTTCAGTATTGCATGCTGCTAATCTTTCTGTGTTACCAAATTGGTTTTCATCATCTTTTAAGAAGCTGATAAATAACTTTTATTTTTTATTAAGTACAGTAACGTGAGTATGTGTTAGCCAGGATTCCAGTGGGAACAAAGAAAGAGGCCGTGTCTTCTCCAGGTGGCCGTAGCTAATGTGATTACATTTTTGACATGGATATTTTATACTCCTGACAAGAAAAGAATTTCTTGTAAAGTATTAAGTACCACATTTGAATAATCTTCACACTTTCTGAACATTTTCTTATCACATAAACTAAAATGTGCTTAAAGGTTTTATCATGGTTGTTAGTTTTAACAGTAGATTGAATAACAGAACATATTTGAGATTTTGAACCTAATTAAACTGTAAATCAACAGTTTGTCATGTGTTAATGTTTACTTGCCTCCTGCATCTCCTTATTTTAGCATTGACAAGAAACAGTTGCGCACATCTCTGCTACTGAATATGGGCATGTTTTGGACTTCACTCTTTTAGCCATGCTTGCCCTGCTCAACAGAGCTCTCTCTGTGACTTCCAATTTAAAGTCACTCTGTTTTGCTTTCTCTCTCTCTTGTCACACATCCAAGACCCAAAATATTTCCGTTCAACAATGTCCTTCAGTTTCTGGAGTATGATGTAAACAAGCTTTATATTTGTCACATACTTGGCCCCTTTACCTTTTTTTCTTTTGCATGGTCTGCTGGCCAACAATTAAACAGTATTACACACCGGTGCATATATAAACGCCTGAGGACTTACATTGTAGTCGTTATCTAACACATACCTGAGATGGCACAACAAAAGGCTGTCACATTTCAAGTAAGCTGATATTTCAGCAGAGCCATTTTGTAACAAGTTAGTACATGAATTTTAACTGATTTCTATTTGACTATAGTCACGTAGACCTTACCAGACGATGTATGATGATTATCATATCAACTACATTTTTTTTCATTTTCATTTTTAGATAAGATAATATCAGCATTGAGGGGGGCACGGTGGCTTAGTGGTTAGCGGTTAGCATGTTTGCCTCACACCTCTAGGGTTGGGGGTTCAATTCCTGCCTCTGCCGTGTGTGTGGAGTTTGCATGTTCTCCCCGTGCCTCGGGGGTTTCCTCTGGGTACTCCAGTTTCCTCCCCCGGTCCAAAGACATGCATTGTAGGTTGATTGGCATCTCTAAACTGTCCGTAGTGCGTGCGTGAGTGAATGAGAGTGTGTGTGTGCCCTGCGATGGGTTGGCACTCCGTCCAGGGTGTATCCTGCCTTGATGCCCAATGACGCCTGAGATAGGCACAGGCTTCCCGTAACCCGAGAATAGATCGGATAAGCGGTAGACAATGAATGAATGAATATCAGCATTGAAGGTATGGAGGTATATTGTGATAAGGAAAAACAAAAGTTATCAGACATTTTGGGCTTACATAATTAATTACACAAAGGTCCAAAGACCTACCTATACAGGATCTTTTCTTTAGAACTTTATTGTTACTTCTTGGTTTTGCTAGAGATCTTTTCAGTAAGTAAGTATGTTAATGGAAAATATTTGTTACTCATTGCATCAGCCTTGCAATATATAACAGGTCTCTCTTTAGACCTTGAATGCATAAAAATAAAACAAACACACTGCCTCTGTGCCCCTCTGAGAAGAACTGTAATAAATATTGACACATTTATTTAAGACACTAAGATATTTGAATAGGTTGAAGTATATTAGGTACTAGATCTCCAGGAAGGTGAGGCTTAGCTATGCAAGAAGAAGTGATTAAGTCTTCAAATCATTTGTCTTTATTTTCATCCACTTTGCTGCTGCAGATCTTCCATATGAGTAAATCTAAATAGAAACCTGAGAAACAGCTGAAAGCTAAGAGCAATAATCTCAGCAAGGAAAAAAAAATTCAGTGTCACTAATCTCATGATATCCAAACATGCAATATCTCTGCAATGTTTTGTCATTTAATGTCATTTATATCATTTAATGGTGTCGTTTATGTAAATAGGAATCAGTAAGCATTGTCTGATTTTTATTTTTATTATGCAGAACTGTCTTCAGGGAATCTTCTGTGAATCTTGTTTGAGGCATTATTAGAGATGAACCATGTAAAAAGCCTTGTCATTATACTAAAAAGATTAAAAAGGTTACCCACGACCAAGGACAGACAAAGCTTATTGTCTTAATACGAATAGCAAATGCAAATAAGTTGGAGAGGAAATAAAAAATAACTTATTCAACATACTTTGATGAATACTGTAGATGTGTTATACACAAGATGCTGTTGGAATATTAAGCAAGCTTTTTTTTCAGCTGGCTATAAAGCTTAGACTATGACATGACCTGATATACATTATATTGCCAAAAGTTTTTGGACACCCCTCCAAATCATTGAATTCAGGTGTAGTTTTTTCAGGGGTTAGGCTTGGCCCCTTAGTTCCAGTGGCCTGCACAGAGTCCTGACCTCAACCCGATAGAACACCTTTGGGACGAATTAGAGCGGAGACTGTGAGCCAGGCCTTCTCGTCCAACATCAGTGCCTGACCTCACAAATGCACGTCTATTAGAATGGTCGAAAATTCCCATAAACACACTCCTAAACCCTGTGGAAAGCCTTTCCAGAAGAGTTGAAGCTGTTATAGCTGCAAAGGGCGGGCCAACTCCATATTACATTCATGTGCATGTAAAGGCAGACGTCCCAGTTTTGACATGGCTCGCAGTCTTCATTCCAAAGGTGTTCTATCGGGTTATGGTCTCTGTGCAGGCCAGTCAAGTTCCTCCACACCAAACTTGCTCATTCATGTCTTTATGGACCTTGCTTTGTGCACTGGTGTGCAGGCATGTTGGAACAGGAAAAGGCCATCCCCAAACTGTTCCCACAAAGTTGGGAGCATGAAATGGTCCGAAATGTCTTCGTATGCTGAAGCATTAAGAGTTCCTTTCACTGGAACTAAGGGGCCGAGCCCAACCCCTGAAAAACACCTGAATTCAATGATTTGGAGGGGTGTCCCAAACCTTTTGCCAATATAGTGTATATGATGACATACAGATAGGTTAAGAATGAAATAAGGTGTACACTTTATTGTCCTGAGCTTTTTGCACCATTAAACAGTCATAGGTACTGGCATTGGTGGCTCAGTGGTAGGTTTCTCACTTACCATGCAGAAAGCCTTGGTCCAATTCCTAGCAAATGCCCAAACCCCAGCCACTGGATGCAGTGCCGGTCCCAAGCCCGGAAAAAATGTGAGGGTTGCGTCAGGAAGGGCATGCGGTGTAAAACCTGTGCCAAGTTGTTGTGCGGACCAGTTGGTCCGCTGTGGTGACCCCGAACAGGGAGCAGCTGAAAGCAATTTCAAACAGTCATGCGTACTGTTGGAGCAGTAGCAAAAAAGCTCATTTCCAAACATCTGATCACAACAGAAAGAATATTCATGTATTTTTACAGGACATGAAATGAATGTGACATCAATGAGGAAAGGCTATACTATATAAAGGGAAGTTGAATATGTAAGTTGGTAGGTAGCAGTGTTAATTTTGACAGCCATTTTTGATTTAATCTTAGTCTTTATCTTCAGACAAAAATGGGTATTAGTCTTAGTCACATTTTAGTCATTTTTGTCTTAAATAGTCTTAGTCTAGTTTTAGTCGACAAAAAGTCATTACATTTTTGTCAAGTTTTAGTCATTAGCTTTAGTCATTAGTTTTAGTCATTAGCTTTAGTCAAACTGCAGTTACCAGCTTAAATTCTGTTAATTTTCTATGTAGATTTAGACAAAAATAGTCATAATTTTTCATTCTTTAGACCAATTAAGCTTATGAGAAATTTGAATCAAGATAACAAGCTATATTGACACTGCACTCTTAACACTTGTGCAACTCTACATATCCCTTTTTTCTTAGTTGGATATCAGCCTGTTGTGCTGCCCTTGCTCATTTATAAGGTAGGATCACACATTAAGGATAGGTAAAAGTGGTCTATAGTTCAAGTATCAAGTAAAAACCAAACATGTTTACTTTAGCTGTTATGGAAAAACAGCATTTATTTTCTGAAACTTCAAATAAATGTGCAATAAACAGACAGATGTTCAAAAGCAGCTGAACATATATTACTAACATACCTTTGTCTGCTCACAGTATTTACTGAATAATAACCATCAAGGCTATACATTTGCAAGCAAAATAACATTTTTATGAAATCTGTCAACTCAGATATGGGAGTGTCAACTTCTCCAGAATGTAAATAGGGAAAAAATTGGGGCAAAAATCATATAGTGTATTCCAGCCTTAAGCATATGTACATGGCCAATAACTTAAGCAACTTCCTAATCTTGCTACAGCACATGATACAGATTAGAAACAGAACTGAATGCTGCAGAAAAGCTGAACTGTTGTACAATATATAATGAAGCATTGTACATTTATGAAGGTCTGGCTCAGAACTGTGCAGTAAGGCTAGCTAACTGACGTTAATTAACAGAAAGCTAAAACGTAAAAACGTAAAACTTGCTAGCGAATTTCCCTGTGGACATGCCCAGTAACACTGACCTAACTTTAAGTAAAAGTACTTAAATAAGACTAAATAGTTGACTTTCTGTGACAGAAGCTGTATAAATAGCAGAGTGACGTGCCTTCAGATGCCTCTTAAGATTCGTGGTGTTCTTTCCGCCTATTTTATAGCCACAGGGCTTCTCTCCATTTTCTGTGAGAGTGCACAATGTTTTTTCTTTTTCAGAGGAATTATAACAAATGCTTCCATATATCAGTTCTTCGTTTTCTTCCTAAAGCTTCAGGTGCTGAAGCCACTGCAGCTCGCCAGGCCAGTTGGAGTTTATTTAGCTAACCCGCTAACTGTCTGAGATGCAAACGCCCCTTATCCAGTCCAGTGACAGGGACGCACATTTTTAAAGGCAGTAATGTTGTTAACGAATATTTTTCGTCATCGTCTTCGTTAACGAAATTAACACTGGTAGGTAGGTAGGAAGGGTGACGAGCATGATCTTTATATTTCTTGTCACACATAAGAAAAGGTTTATCCTCCATGATCTATGTATAAAGGACAAAATCAGTTATTGCTACTGTTATAGTATGACTTTCAAATACCATTAATTACAGGTGGAAAAAAATAAGGTGTAAAGTATTTTTGCTGAAGCCTTGAGGGATTTTGTTATACACACACGCACAAAAACTTGCACACACAAACACACGCATGCACATACATGCATGCTCTTTCTCTCTCTCTCTCTCTCTCTCTCTCTCTCCCTCTCTCTCTCTCTCTCTCTCTCTCTCACTCACTCACTCACACACACACACACACACACAAAATCCCCAAAGGCTTTTCAGTAAAATTGCCTTACACATTCATTTTTCCACCTGTAACTAGTTGTATAGAACACATGCCCTTTGAAAGTCATACTATAACAGTCAATAACACTAAGTGATTTTGTCCTTTTTGCAGAGATCATGGAGGATAAAGCTTCTCTGATGTATGATAAGAAATTTAAAGATCATGCTCACCAACCTACCTACCAATCAACCTAGCATTCAATGCATGCCCTGTAATAATGCATTAATACACTTTCTTTTTTTTCTTTTTTTTTTTACTTTTGTACTCTCTCCCCTCTCTCTCTCTCTCTCTCTCTCTCTCTCTCTCTCTCTCTCTCTCTCTCTCTCTCTCTCTCTCTCTCTCTCTCTCTCTCCCTCCCTGTCTCTCACACACACACACACACAAAGTACAGTTGGATGTCAATGTTAGGCAGTGCCACTTTGCTGCTTTAATTTCATGTACTTAGAATGAGTCATAAGGGGTTTAGTAGGTGAATGGTTAGATGCTGTTGAATAGGTTGCCTAGTACTAGCCTATGTTTGTCTTATAATCTCTCTCTCTCTCTCTCTCTCTCTCTCTCTCTCTCTCTCTCTCTCTCTCTCTGTCTCTCTCTCTCTCACACACACACACACACCATTATTATTTGATTCCTATTTTTGGTGAGAAACATTTCACCTCACCCCAAACCACCCCACACCCCACCCCACCACCACCCTATCCATCACTCTTGCCATGACCTAACACTCTGCAGTCCTCTAGACCTGGTGTTAATGGTGCCTTTCACTGAGGCGCACAGACTAGAACAAACACATTCATTCATGTATCATGCATCAAAATGCTAATGTGGCTGAGCTACACCACATTTTCACCAGGCATTAGAATTACACAGTCTAATTCCTTTTACAGAAAGTCATTACAGTTTGTTGCTGAACGATAAAGAACAGTCATCTGACATTGGAAATGCTATACATTCCATGATCTCTAATTATCGTAACTTTTAAGCTTTCCAGATCAAGCTTTTTGTACAGCATTGGTTTATAAAGTGATTATGAAAGAAGATTTGAACAGTATAAATTGCAGGCAGCAATTAGCACTATAGAATCATATGTCAAAATCATACCTCGCACCCTTTGGCTACTTGGGAAGCTGGTCATAAACTACATACATTTCTAACTCATAAACAGTCATTTAATTTCATTCATTGTCTACCGCTTATCTGAACTCTTCTTGGGTCACGGGGAGCCTGCGCCTATCTCAGGCGTCATTGGGCATCAAGGCAGGATACACCCTGGACGGAGTGCCAACCCATCACAGGGCACTCACACAAACAGTCTCATTCACTCACACAATCACACACTACAGACAATTTAGAGAGGCGGGAATCGAACCCCCAACCCTGGCAAACGTGCTAACCACTAAGCCACCGTGCCCCCGCTCATTTAATTTTGTGATCATTATATAAACATAAAAATAGGGCACAGCTTTCCCTTGGTGGGTGTGGAAAATATATTTCTAGGTTAACACTAGTGTAGGCAGAAGCCAGACAACGAGCAGCATAATTGTAATAGTGTAATAGTGGCACACCCCGAAGTTGCTCCTTTCCATCTCCATTAAAGCAAGCATGGCCATTTACTTCTCCCAGAAACTGGGCAAGAACAGGGAAGAATTACCAGTTAAATTAGCATTGTGTCAGCGTTATTAAACTTGTGGCTACATGAACATAGAGTCAACAATCAGAAGCTCTTTTTTTCTTGCTTGGCAAACAATTCCTGTACATACATTTACACAGTAAATGAAAAACACAGTATAGCAACACATACAAAGCTTGTGCCAAAACGTGATTGTGATGATATACTAAGTGATAAGGAGAAAGGATGTGGCCTGCTGCACTGTGTAAAAAAAAAAGTATACTACATCTAATATCTACTGAAATTAAAAAAACAATTTATTTAACTTAGCCATGATATATTATATGTTTTATTTTGTGTTTTGCTTTTTTATTTGAACATGGGATTTGCAATAACGATTCCTTCACTTCTGCTTGGGTCTTTGTTGTAGCATGCATGAGAGAATAATGGATGAATCGATGGGAATCAGCTTTGAATCTGCAAGCAAGTATGGGCTGGACTGAAGTCTTAACCATAACTCATTTTTGCTTCATTTTAATCTTTCATCTATCTATTCCTTATCCTTATGTTTAAGAGATGTTTTCTTATCTAAGATTCTAATGTATATGTTGTATTTGAATAGGAAGGAAGGGCATCCGGCATACCATTTAACATTTCAGTTACAGTTACAGTCCCCAAAATTCAGCAAAACTTTCATTCACTACATATCACTAGAAGATATTTACACATTCCTGCCTTTAACAATGGTACATTTGTCCAATTAGCAATCAAGCATGCTTAATTTCTTTGACTTGTGGCAGCCAATCAGCCTCGCTTTGAGAAATTAACTTGCTTTATCTTGCTGTCATGTCAAATTGTTACATTTGAGATTTAAGAAGTGGCATCTTTAAAAAAATAACCTGTACTTCTGGGAAAAATACATGATATTGCCAAAAGTTCTGGGACATCTCCCTTTACATGCATATGAACTTAATATGGAGTTGGCCTGCCCTTTGCAGCTATAATAACTCTTCTGGGAAGGCTTTCCATAAGGTTTAGGAGTGTGTTTATGGGAATTTTTGACCATTTCTTTAGAAGAGCATTTGTGAGGTCAGGCACTGATGTTGGATGAGAAGGCCTGGCTCTCAGTCTCCGCTCTAATTCATCCTAAAGGTGTTCTATCAGGTTGAGGTCAGGACTCTAGGCAGGCCAGTCAAGTTCCCCCACACCAAACTCACTCATCCATGTCTTTATGGTCCTTGCTTTGTGCACTGGTGTGCGGTCATGTTGGAACAGGAAGGGGTCATCCCCAAACTGTTCCCACAAAGTTGGGAGCATGAAATTGTCCATAATGTCTTGGTATGCTGAAGCATTAAGAGTTCCTTTCACTGGAACTAAGGGGCCGAGCCCAACACCTGAATTCAATGATTTGGAGGGGTGTCCCAAAACTTTTGAAAATGTAGTGTAGGTCTAAATGTTTAAGTAGTGATTTGCTTATACTCTTAGGCCTACTGTGATTAAGCAAGAGTTCTGACATTCAGTGATTTTCTGAATGACATGGTAGAGAAATTTAAGATGCTGTCAGGGCCATTTTTTACATGTCCCAAATATAGGAGCAATCCACAAAAAAGCTGCACTGGCTAAACGGAACTCTCTCTCTCTCTCTCTCTCTCTCTCTCTCTCTCTCTCTCTCTCTCTCTCTCTCTCTCTCTCTCTCTCTTCTCTCTCTCTCTCTCTCTCTCTCTCTCTCTCTCTCTCTCTCCTCCATGTGCTACAAACTGATATGCAATTTCTAAGAAAGTGTAGAGAGTGTTAAAAGACTTGTGAATAACCTGGAATTTGCTGTGCCACAAATATTTAAGGAGGATTGTGCAGTAGCTCACGGTAGCCAGAATCAGTGATTTCTGTGTGTTCATATGCTGTATATTGATTTTAGTATGTTGAACATATTGGACATCTGTTTAACTGCTGCTCATTTGTTCACTCAATGTGCACTTAGTTTCCCACTGCCTACGAGACTGAGTAGATAAATTTGCACCATATGAGTACTAAATAATTCAGTCTCAGAATGAATCTTATTTTTTCTGCATTAGAACATGTTGTTTATAATGATTTCTGAATTCTCAGTCATGGTATTGAACCCTTACTTGTGGCATTGAACTGCCTGTAAGTGGTTAAAAGGCTGCTGCATTTTAATCTGATGACAGTAACATTAGACAAACAAGAGATATAGTAATTAAAGTGTTTAGCTGAAGCGTGATTTTATGTTTTATATTCTTAGCACTCTCTGAAAATTGATCGCAATCAGCATCGTCTCCTCTGAAGATCTTTCTGAAATTTGAGCCAGAGGCGTACACTATTTAAATTTACATACCTTTTTTTCCCTCCACAGCTTATGTGCAAGCCCACTGGTTTTACAGGTTCCAGTCTGTCAGCAGCTTGTTATATGGTAGCTGCATTCAATTCTAGGAATTTTCCTGGTTGTGTTCATGCTTGTCTATGTTCACCACAGGATTAAACATTGGTAAGCGATTGTGCAGGAGTCAGGGAGAGAGCTAAAGCTGCTAAAGGTAAGAGTATTTAATGAACTTTCTGTAATGAAAGTGTATCTCTGAAGGAAATCTAAAATGTCATTTGTTCTAATGTGTTATTTTAATTTTTAGAGGATTTGTCCCTTTCAAGTGCTATTTTTCAGAAGGAGGGTTTGTACTTTGCGAGATACTACGGTCAAAGATTGATATTGATCCTGTTGCCAAAACACTCACATGACATTCTGACATGATTGTATTCTATCAGTATACATTAACAAATAGTGATATGTATAGACAGTTATTTGGGGGCTTTTAATATTAAAGTTTAGCTTATAGTTTATGTTCATTTGTGCACTGAGATGCAAATGGATTTTTGCGCTTCTAAAGTATACCTTCACGTCATTATTCCAGACAAACATCCGGCTGAGATGTTTGAGCACCAGATTATCATTAAGTCTCAGTGCGTTCTCCATGCGTGACGCTCATGAATGCAGTGAAATTATGCAGCTCCTGTTTGCACAAAAAACAGAAACGTGTGTGGGTGTGTGGGTGTGTGTTTGTTTGTTTATGAACGTGTGTCTGTGATTAAATGCTTATATGGGTCAAACACAGCTAGATTTCTGCTGCCTTGACAAATATGACCATGCCCTATGTCTGTTTTTGATGCATTATATGTTTGTATGTAGTATGACTTTAAAAAGATGCAGGTTAATAAAAGCACTGCCTTTTAATGAATTCTTATTTGAATGTACTTAGTGGTTAGTATAACTAGCTTGTTTAGATGTTTTAGCTCTGCCTATTGGTTGGTCTTGAATGTATCTTATCGTATCTATATATAGAAGAAGTTGCTTTCGGCTGCTCCCTGTTCAGGGTCGCCACAGCGGACCAACTGGTCCGCACAACAACTTGGCAAATGTTTTACGCCGGATGCCCTTCCTGACGATGGGGGGCATGGTGGCTTGATGGTTAGCATGTTTGCCTCACACCTCCAGGGTTGGGGTTTCAATTCCCGCCTCCGCCATGCATGTTCTCCCCATGCCATGGGGGTTTCCGCCGGGGACTCCGGTTTCCTTCCCCCGTCCAAAGACATGCATTGTAGGTTGATTGGCATCTCTAAATTGTCCATAGTGTGTGATTGTGTGATTGTGTGAGGGAATGAGAGTGTGTGTGTGTGTGTGTGTGCCCTGCGATGGGTTGGCACTCCGTCCAGGGTGTATCCTGCCTTGATGCCCAATGACGCCTGAGATCGGCACAGGCTCCCCGTGACCCTTCCTGATGCAAACCTCCCATTTTTCTGGGCTTGGGACCGGCACTGCATCCAGTGGCTGGGGTTGAGGCATTGGGCCTTCCGCATGATAGGCGAGAAACCTACCCCTGAGCCACCAATGCCCGTATCTATATATATCACCTGAAAAAAAATATTCAGCATGAACAATTTTTTAAAATGACATATATGCTTATTTCAAAAACCATATAAAATATACGGATTTTTAATAGTCTGGTTCAAATTTCATGCATCCATAGGAAATGAATTAAACATTCAATACAAAGTCTTCATGACCGGTATGTCTTTACTAGTGATGTTTGCTACTGAGATATAATTTTTATGACTTACACAATACAAGCAGAACCTTACAACACAGCTAGTAGTATTAAAAGTAGTCATGACACTTTCGTAGCATGTAACATACATCTAAACCTTCAATATTTTTCAGTATTTCAATAACAAATACAAAAAAACTGTTCCACAGCAACATGAGAAGATACCTCCAAATGTACAAACCACACAAGAGTACAAACTAACAAGGTTTCTCACCTTCCACTGAGAGAAATGCAGGTCTAGCCATAACATTTTAAACAGTCCTCAATAACAATAGTGTATATATCAAGCGCAATATAGTATGTATATGGATAGGGGCACTTACTGTCCCTGCTAGCTACTAAGAGCCAAGAAGCGTCTCCCGAAATGTTTATTCAAAGCTCAAATGGTTTCAACACTTCTCAGTTTCTTCATGACTCATGTGAAATACTTTTTGTTGTTGAATCATTTGTTTTAGTATTTTACCAAACATGCCACATGTTACAGAACCTAGTCTGACCACTGCTCTATTTTATTTTTTTACCACAGTCCACAGTTTCTACTGGTGTCAGTTCTCATGAATATGATTAGTAGGATTAGAGAGTTTAATCCCCAAACATCCTAGGGTCTTTTTGAAGCCATCAGTTACTCCAACTGCTATGTAATCAGCCTGGTTTTGTCACACTAGCTTTGACTTGTTTGTTTTTTACACTTTTGAGTGATAGATCTGCATTCCCATGTTAATCCTCAGTGTTTATCAGGCATGTCAGGGCACCTATTCTTCTTCAAATGCACCTCCTATCAGTGAGAACAATTACATTTTCCGTTCTAGGAAGCTGAGTCATCTCAAGAGTTCTAAAGAACAGATTGCTGCGATGAACAGACCCAAATTTTCGTCCTTTCAGTTATTTACATAAGTCTTAATACTCTATGACTCATGTCTAATAGATTTTGACTTTTTAATAATACAGTGAGAATCTCATAGTAGTTTCACAACATAGAGCTGAAAACTCCAAGCTTTCTTGAACTAAATTTTTTTTTTTAAATTTATTTTTATTTTTTAAAACCTCAATCAGAAGTAAATGTCTATCACTTTAATGTTTAGTTAAAAGTTTGTATTTGATTTCTATATATGAATAGAAAAAGAGAAAAGAAGATCTACAGATTATTTTTTGAAGTTCTCGTATTTACATAACTATTCTAATGTGACTCGTTTGCAGGTTTCTCAGTTGAAATGATATGAGATAATATCATGCTATTGCAAGGGAATGCCTGGATTTCTGTCTACGCTACTAGGAAAAACACAACATTGTGATAATACATGTTTCAGTGAGTTACTGTTAGATTAAACAATCCAAGTTATATAATTATTCCTAATAGAAATTGACGCACACCTCATCTACACACCCCTGTGTGATGAATGAGATAAATCGTGCTACATTTTGTCCACCTTTGAAAAATTAAATACATAGAAGAATACATAAGGAAAAATTCTCTTCCCTGCAAAGTTGCTCAAGAGCAGATCTCTGGTGCACAGCCCTCTTTCATCACACAGGTTTTCGATAAGACTCAGATCTGGGCTATGTTGATCTTCTTCTAAAGCTGTTCCTTTGTTGATTTGAAAATTTTCTTCACCCTAAGCTGTCTAGCATTGATCTGCAGGTTTTGTGTCAAAATTGATTTGCATTTCCAACTTCCAAACCCCAGTTCCAGCTGAAGAGAAACAGCCCCATAGCATGATGCTGCCACCACCATGTTTCACCGTGTAAACGGTGTCCTTTGGCTGATAAGCTGTCATGTTGTTGCCACATGGTTTGATGTGCTTTGACTTGATTGAAGTAATTGGTCATAACTCTTTTGGTCTGTTAGCAGCACCACCCTGATAAATTTACACTTTGTTTAGTCAGTTTTGGAGGGATGTCCTATTCTTGGGAACGTCAGTGTTCACAGTGTTCCAGGTAAAAGTTATGTTTTGGAAATTCTTTAATACCCCTCTCTTTACAACATAAAAATGCCTTTTTACAGAGGTGTGTTGACTTATTATGTCCATTGTATCCGGTGTATTGTTTTGAGCGGAACGGAACCACAGTAATCACAGTAAAGTCAAACCACATGTTCAGCCATATGTGACAAAAAGTGTTCCTCAACTTTTTGTAAATAGTCACCTTCCACATATAAACTAAAAGACTTGCTGTCTCTGGTGCACTGTATAAATCAATGAGACAAACTGCATGAAAGAAAAACAGACAAACGAAAATCCATGATATGATATGACGTCTATGAAAGCGTTTTAAGAAAACAATAATATCATTAGCCAAAGAAAAGACTACCAGTGTAAATTGCCTTTCACAACGCATTAGGAAATTAGATAGTCTTTAATGGGGATTTATACTCCAAAAGCAGTGCTTCTATCTGCTTATTAACACATGGACAAAAGGAATGTGCTTGTATTATTCATAATAGTTGGAATTTACTACATACAACAGTCAGGAACTCCGTCACGTCCTGTGCCATACCTTAATGACTTTTGAAAAGATCAGACTTTGCTGGACTGTTTGTCCTCAGCATAGTGAGCTTTCTAGCTTAGGGAGAGGCTTTGCTTACACACATCTAAGAGACTCTCCTTTAGTGCTTTGTTGAAGTGGCGCAGCATAGAAGTGTGTGTGTGTGTGTGTGTGTGTGTGAGTGTGGTTGGTTGGGTGTGTGTAAGAGATAGAGAGTGAGTGAGAAAGAGAGAGAATGCTTGGCTTAGTGCAGCATGCTGAGAGCGTAGACATGTATTTAATATAGTAACTATTTCTGTCTTGTGTTTTGGCATAAAAGTAAATTGTTGGGCTGGTTTGTTGAGGATACTACATAGTGGGACTTGTGTAAGTAAGTAAAGACATTTCATTTGTTTGATTCAGTGCTAAAAATCATAAAGAGTTTAATGTATCTAGGACACACGTTGACAGTTGACATAATCCTCCCCACTGTCAGAAATACAACATCTGTTAGTAGTTATATGAGATTAGCAGTGCGTTTAGTATTTGTTTTTGCATCTTGATGTAGCTACTGATTTTCATTATCATTGTTCTTCAAATGATCTCATTAATAAAATAAAAGTCTTCTTGTGTCAAACTGTGCTGCTGTTAACTGTAGCTATAATAATCACACTGCCAACTGTAAATATGCTGAAATGAACATTTCTTCTTGGTTCTTCTCTTAAACAAATTTCTGTAAACAGCTTAGATTATCCTTAACCCTTAGGTTGTACTTTTCGAAATATTCCATAGTCAAAAAGGAAGTTAATGGTACAAGTGTGATTGAAACCTTAAGATGAATTATATTCTGCAGAGCGGTTTGAATACATTTTTTGTACCACTTCATGCTGGCAATGTTAAGAAGTCATTAATTAAATCTAGTTCATTTTTATTATAGTATATTTTAGTTAAAAAAGTAGGTTTGTGCATAGACACAACACTAAGCTTATATTTTTAATTTTTTTTACTTTATTGAATTAACACCAGCTTTTATCTGAAGACATGGTCTAAATGTTCAGATGGAGAAGTTACTTTGCATTTCACCATGTCAGTAGTTCTCAGTGTGCTATTGTTAGAGTATGTAGCAGGAGAACACTGTGGCATAGGCTTGGGGTAGTTTTTGTATGGTATATCTGCTGGGAGTTCATCTATTGGGGAAACTTTTTGCCAAGGAAAATATAATGGCTTAAAGCTGTAGGCCTATGGTTACACTTTTAAAATAAACTGTAATGTTTCTTGTCTCTGGGGTGTTACAGTTGTTGTGTTCTTTGTATGATTGTTATGTTCTTTCTTTCTTTCTTTTACTGCTGTTGTTATTTGACATGACTGGTGGGTGATGTCTTTTATTCCTGTTGTGCACGCCACAGTGAGTTAGTATGCCTGGAATGAGCCTTTGGCATGTTTACTGCAGAGAGGGATGGTTCATTGCAACCGTGCAACCATGATACTGCTGTCAGTTGATATGTTTCAATTATATTATGTATTATGTAGAATTATTAGTGACCACTATCAGCACTTTGGACATAAGTAATAGTTTGGTACACTATTAACATTCTTAGTGTGCTTGCAATGTGTTAACCAGGTTAAACTTAAGCCTATGTTAACTTTAAATTAAAAAAAGGTCAAATAGGTCCTTCTCTGGTGATCTGGATCGACAGAGAAGATGATCTGGTAACACTTTAAAATACTGCTCAACAACTCAGATAACTAAGCAGGAACTAAGCAGGAACGGATGAGTAGTTTTTCATGAAAAATATTTCTATTAAGAACCACTAATATCTCTGAATGCAATTCGTCCTCTGCAAATGATCCAAAATGCAGACTTGTTTTCAACCTGCCTAAGTTCTCCCACACCACCACACTGCTGCATTCCCTCCACTGGCTTCCAGTAGCTGAATGCATCAGATTCAAAACACTGATGCTGGCCTATAAAGCCAAGAATGGACCAGCACCCTCATCCTTACCTCAAAGTTCTTATTACTCCTCACACTGCACCACGCCTCCTCAAAGCTACTAGCACTGCTCGACTTGTCCCACCATCTCTCAGGGTAAGAGGTAGATATATATCAAGATTCTTCTCTGTTCTGGCACCGAGATGGTGGAATCCCTTAGATGTCCGAACAACCGAGTCACTGACTGCCTTCAAATTACAGATGAAGACCTACCTCTACCTCTTATTTTCCCTGTTTGTTTTATGTATTGTTGTATGTTGTATAAAAAAAATAAACCTCCCAACACAGTTTTTTTAGATGGTATCCTGTGACCTATTGAACCAGTGTTAATGTGTTCACTGATACTTCAGACTTCAAAAGCACTTTTTTTATGTCGCTCTGGATATGAGCATCTACCAAATGCCAGAGATGTAAATGTATTAATATGAATAAGAACAATTAGTTAATTACTCGGTACGTATGTTTGAAGGAGTTCAAACAGTAATTACTGAATAATTCTCCTGCAGAGACCTACAATGCTCATTTGCAGTAACTACTGATCAATTATTGATCACACCACTATTAATTGCTGATAACAAAACTCCTCCTAGAGATCTACTACTCTAATAAATCTCAACCTATTCCAATACCACTGTGTCTAAAATGTAAATGTTTATTTGAGTTATTCTAGGTCTCCTTACAGAGCTCAGGGTTCATTTTTATTTAGTTAGTCAAGTTCTAAAGAAAGAAATAGAGAACAATAACCTACAAACTTGCAAGGCTGTAATGTATCAGAAACAAATATTCTCCATTAACTTATTCAAGTGTGTTTAAATGACTTTCTATTAAATAATAAAAAAAAAATTGGTAATAAATTATCATGGCTTCCTTGTCATTAACCACTGAAGAACAATACAGTAAAACGTCAGTCATTAGGAGTGAGGTTCACTCTTGCTTAAATCTTGTTGAATCCACACTCCCCAGTCTATAACATGAAAACAACATTCGTAAGTTATTCATACAGCAGTAGGTAGGCTAAGAAACAAAATTCAGGCTAAAATATTCAGTAGGAACATAAAGAGAAGCGATGAACTATAGAATTAAAACATTAACTACTCATGAACGTCTTTAAAAAAGCAACAGGTTGCTTGTTAATATCAAGGTTAATGATTTTTTTTAATAGATTTTGAACTAATTATAATGCAACATATGAATTCATTTATCAGCCCAAAGCTACAAGGTGCTTAAAAATGTTTTTGACATGATTTTAAAATAGATACAAAAAACAAAAGTGAAACTCATTACTAAGTGTTACTGTATTGTTCTTCATTAGTTAATGATGACGTGGAGCAGTATTTTAAAATGAAACACGTGGAAATTCTTTACCAATGACGAATGAAGTGTTACTATATTTTCGTCACTAGTTCATAATGTCACGCCGTATTACACATGGCAATTCATTACCAACGTCTCTTATTTAATACAAAGTTATTTAGAAAAGAAAATGAAAATATGTTAATGGAGAATATTCGTTAACCCATTGCTACAATAGAGCCTCGTACATTTGCAGGTTATTGTTGTTCATTTCCATTTGACTGGCTAAATAAATAACACCACTACCCTGAGTTCTTCTGAGGATAATAAAGCAAATAAACATTTATAATAGGTTGAGATATATTAAGGAAGGCTTTGTTATTGGAAATGAACACGGTGTAATCAGTTATTATTCAATATTTTTTAATTAAAACAGTATTATCTAGTAGTTCTGCAGGAAAAAAATTGAGCATTCAAAATTTAACATTAAACATATAACATAGGGAACTCTTACTAACATACATATTAAGTAATTAACTAGTTGTTCTGCATAGGTAATTGGAATAAGATAGCTGTTAAACAACTGCTTAACTTAACTTTATTAAGCTGCTTAGCTTAATAAAGTATTTGCTTAGCTCCTGCTTAGCTACCACATAGTAACATTTCAGTAGCTGAACAGTATTGTACAAGTGTTACCCATGTTTGTAGCATATTTGCTTTCAATAGAATATTTACTCTTTTTTACTTTCTAATTTTATAGATCTCTCTTCTCTAAAAGTCTGTGAACTTGACTGAGAAGTTGGTGGGAATCAATCAGAGCAAGCATCAGGCTGATGGGATGAGGGGACTCAGGGGCTTTGATGCTGGGCTCCAGTTCACCTTCTGTTCTATTGCCTTTTGCCTACATGTACCTTCTGAGGGTAAGTATGCTTGTCTTTCCTATAATTTTATTTTAGAATCCTCTGGAACTGGACTTATCAGATACCATTCTATGTAAAGTACTATTTAAAGCACTATATATTTTACATGCTGTTGTTCTCACACCTTATATATCTTATATATCACATTTCCACTGCTCTATTTCAATAATAAATGCATTTCCATGGCTTTTAAACATATTGAGAATAGCCAATTTCATTGATAACATATGACAACATATGTTTTTTACTTATAAGAATAACTACTACAGAGTGAAAGTCAGTGGCTTACGTGGAAAATATTACAATTTGTTCATTTATCACAAACCTATACTCTCTTTATTCTCGTATTCGTTCATTTTGAATGACATAACAGATAAATAAACATACTGTATTCATAACATGATTCATAAAACGAGCATCAAGCACTCAGTAGGCAACTGAAACTTAACAAAGAAACTTAACAAAGAAACTTAACAAAGATAGCTCACAACTTAAACAGCTACCTTAATCAAGGAGAAACACAAAAACAGTTGAGTGTAATCAAAAGGGTAATAGAAGGGCAATCATGTGATTTGGTTGTTTTTGTGAGGCTAATGGAAAATGTCCAAGGTGGCCATGTTTTTTTTTTTTTCACCCTTTGGAATTATTTTGTACTTCTGCATTACAGTCTTAAAATGACTTATCTTCATTCAAGAATAATCTAATTAACATCATCCTAAATGATTAACAAGCAAAACCACCTTTTTATCTAAAAACTGGTAGAACCCCCTTTAGCAGAAATAACCAGGGACAGATTATGAGACAATGGGCCCCAGGGCACGGATGCACAAAAGGTCATGAATTATAATAATTTATGTACAGTGTTCCCCTATTAACGACATGTTATTATAATCATTTCAGTGGAGCTGCCATAATGGTAACTTATGGCAATGTTAAAACAATCACAATTTTATTTTGTCTAGGTCTTCATCACACTGTAAGTAATTCAGTTCAGTTTTATTTATACAGTACTTTTAACAATGAACAATGGATGTAAAAAATTTTTATTTAAATGTATCCACAAAAAGACGAGAGGAACCAGACTCAAAAGGAAACTCATCCTCATCTGGGTGCCACTGGGTAGTGTGGTTACCACATCCAAATTTAGCGTGTCAGTGTGTTACCATCCACTGAACATCCAAATGCTAACACAGACATGAGGGCACCTGATGACATAAAAGTTATTTCATCAAAATGGAAAAAACATGAATAAACATGTGAGAGCTGCGGGTGAAACCAACCATCCCGGTTTAACATAAGTGTCTATGCCAATAAATCTTCTAGATCTGTGCCTTTACCTGCCAATGCCCCCCCCCCCCCCAAAAAAAAAAAAAAAACAAAAAAAACACCAAAGACACAAAACAAAATAAAATACAGGTTTCCTGCTTTGACTACGATTGTGTCTAAGTCGTAATCCTTAGTGGATGACTTGGTTAATCCTGTTTCTCACTAAAGTATAATAATTGTTATCATATAATTGTGCATACGCTTAAATAAATTCATCTTTATCCTATCAACTTCCTGTTTTAATCTGTTTTTTTCAGGGACTATATTTATGCTGTTAATTGAAAATGAATCATAACCAATGATGGCATTTTATAACTTTTACAACAAACCTGGCAAAATCCTTTTTATGTACAGTTGTTTCACAAATTGCCTTTCTGGGAACTGGGAATTCCTACATGTTCACATGTGTATTTGTTTTTTTTACATGTGCCTTTGTTTCAGTTTTGGTCCTGTCTCTGCCCATTTTCCTATCACTGATCTATGTGCATCTCTTTAGCCTTGGGGCTTAATGACAACCGATTATTGCATGTC
This sequence comes from Hemibagrus guttatus, assembly GCA_033459395.1. Classification (NCBI taxonomy): domain Eukaryota; kingdom Metazoa; phylum Chordata; class Actinopteri; order Siluriformes; family Bagridae; genus Hemibagrus; species Hemibagrus guttatus. The sequence continues at coordinate 4,233,170 of JAUCMX010000017.1, read as the reverse complement.
TGGGCAAGCCACATAATGCCAACAAACATACACATAAATAAATAACAGTAACATTTCAACATGATGTACAAGACAGTGGTGAGAGCGGCCATGCTGTATGGTTTAGAGACAGTGTCACTGAGGAAGAGACAGGAGTCAGAGCTAGAGGTAGCAGAGCTGAAGATGTTGAGGTTCTCTTTGGGAGTGACAAGATTGGACAGGATTAGGAATGAGTACATCAGAGGGACAGCTCATGTTGGACTTTTGGGGGACAAAGTTAGGGAGGCCAGATTAAGATGGTTTGGACATGTTCAGAGGAGGGAGAGTGAGTATATTGGTAGGAGAATGTTGGACATGGAGCTGCCAGGCAGGAGGCAAAGAGGAAGGCCAAAGAGGAGGTATATGGATGGAATAAATGAGGATATGAAGCTAGTGGGTGCAAGTGTTGAGGATGCGGAAGATAGGGATAGGTGGAGAGAGATGATTTGCTGTGGTATGAAGGGAAAAGCCGAAAGAAGAAGAAGAAGATTTCAACATGATAATACTGGTCTACCTGATTACACTGTCCCTTTGGATGTCAGTGCAGATATGAAAAGTACAATGGTAGGGAGTCTGCAGCTCTTCATTATGACAAAATAATATTATATTTCATTGGGAGGTTTATACCATTGGCTCTGCTTATACCACAGTGAGTTTACCAATTTAATTTCTTAATGAACGACTCAAAAAATGTTTGTATTCAACAGCCCCAACTTTTTTTCTCTCTCTTTTGAATTAAATGAGACAAAAAATTAATGATAAATGAGAAAGCACAAACACTGCAAAAACTTTCTGTGTGTAGAAACCTGCAGAGTGCTGATGCTTGAGTTTCCTCCAATTTAATTAAAATCTTTCTTTCAAAATCACTTTATATTGGATTAAATGGAATGAACATTCCTGTGAGAGCTGTTACTATAGGAAAGATAACATATTAGAACTAGTACATTCATAGAAACACGTCATTTATGTTAAAGCTTGACCTTCTGTCAGAACCATGCTTTAATAGAAAATAAATGCAAACTTTCTGAATTGAAAATGCACCGTTTAAAAGAATTATACTGCAGTATAATTAATGCAGCAATTTGATTTCACAAAACATTTCTTGCAACTGTAATTGGATGTGGGAAAAGTATGGTAAACGGGATGGTAAACAGATTCAATATTTAAATATATTTATAAGCCCTAAATAATTGGGACTTAATTTGAGAATCAAATCCACGTTAGCATGCAAAATGTATGCAAGGACTGATTAAAAATGGCATGCGTTTAGAAACATAGGAAGATCTGGGCTCCCTATCATCAGCAGATGAGCCAAGGAAGCAAAGATGGTGATGTTTCGTGTGTGTGTCTAATTATTTGTCATGAAATACACTAAATTACATATTAAGTAGGCTGTGTCAATATGTTTAAAATAAGATACATATATATTATATTAACTTTTTTTTGTAAATGTGAAGTGAATTTTTAAAAATATGGATCAAAAATGCTTGTGATTGAATGTTCAAATGTTCTTTGTACATATAGTATATACCGCCTGACCAAAAAAAGTCCCACACTCTACTCTTTCATTGGTCCACCTTTGCTTTGCTTTGTTTATGGCACACATTCACCATGCCATTGTTTTAGTATGCCTATGCAACATCACAACATTTATTTCTGTCCAGAGTTACATTAACGTCTCCCCAAGATGTTGTATCAATGATGGGAGAGTCAGACCGCTGAATAAAGTCTCCTCCAGCACACTAAAAATTCTCCATGGGGTTAAGGTCTGGACTCTGTAGTGGCCAATCTATGTGTGAAAATGATGTCTCATGCTCCCTGAACCAGACTTTTACAATTTGAGCTCGATGAATTCTCGCATTGTCATCTTGCCCCTGCCCGTGCCATTAGAGAAGAAAATATTGACCTAAAAACATGCATTGTTCATTCTGTACATTCAGGTAGTCAGCTGACCTCATTTTTTGGGCACATAATGTTGCTGAACCTAGACCTGACCAACTTAAGCAACCCCAGATCATGACAATGCCCCGACAGGCTTATATGGTAAGCACTAGGCATGATGAGTACAGCACTTCATCAGTCTATTATCTTACCCTGATGTGCCCATCACTCTGGAACAGGGTAAATCTGGTCTTCTAAGACCACAGGACCTCTTTCCATTGCTCCAGAGTCTAATCTTTATGTTCCGTAGCACGTATTTGGATTAGCCTCACTCAGTGATTTTCATAAGGCCATTCACAACCTTTTTGTTCCAATCCCTTGAGCCTTGTGCATGTGAAAATGCTCTTACTTTCACTATAAAACACAACCGTGAGTTCTACTGTTGCTTTTTTTTTTTTTTTTTTTTTTTTTTGAGTTCACCAAACGTTTAAGTGATTTCCGTCCACATATTATTTACTTAAAGCTGATGGGTCACCACTATCCATCCAGCTAATAACAATGCAAAAGTTCTTAACCCAATTTTAGTAGTTTCAGCAATCTCCTCATTTGTGTTCTTTGCTTGATGCAGGCCAATAATTTGACCATTCTGAATCAGAGTAACATTCTTTTCCACGACCACAGGATATGTCTTCCGACATGGTTGTTTAAGAAATAAGAAGCTACTCACTGCGTCGGTTAGGGTTAAATAACTTGTTGCCAGCTGAAACATATTAATCACTATAGTCATTTTCAATGGAAAGCTCTTACCTAGTTGCTTAGTTAAAGCTAGGTGGTGACTTTTTTGTCATAATCAATGGAGCAATGGTCCTTATATCTGCACATGTATCAGTATAAAACAGTTGCCTTTTTTTTTACTGAAGGGAGCTGCTTGCATAATACAGCTGTGATGCTTGAGCATTATGTGCTGTTCCATTAATATTTTAAGCAGTGGTCTGTCTCTAATCATAGGGTCTCTGATATACACATGTGATGTGATATGCAATAATGTGTATTTACATATTTACTCTCTCTCTCTCTCTCTCTCTCTCTCTGTCTGAGTTCAGTAAAAGTGAGTGCAGTGTATTATTCATGTAAACACTCATAATATAGGGTATTTGGGTTAATATGATCAAGATGTAACTGTCCCACTTGTATTAACAATTTTTTTTCTGTGTTTTTTTTTATGCAGTTGAGCAGCCACCAACAATCACAGCTCAATCTGAAAGATCTGTTGTTGCTTTTACATTTGATGATCATTTCACATTGACATGTGAAGCTACAGGGAATCCCAAACCAGTGTGAGTAATACCAGTATATGACTCACTGATGGTGTAGTCTTTTCTCTGTGCTGTTTCAAATAGTAAATATGATATGGGTTTACATTGAAAGAGAAATATTTACATTGTTCTTCCCTATTATGGAGTCAAGAAACATTATATTCATACGGTTTATGAGGCTATATGTATATGGGATATACAAATGAACATGGTTAATAAGTCTAATTCTTGTTCTGAATTTTGGATTTAATAGGTTTTCCTGGACTAAAAATGGCCTGAGCTTTAACCCACAAAATGACGTCCAACTCAAAACCTTTAAAAACGTTGGAAGTTTTGCTATTCCAAAAAACAAATACCTTGCAGAATATCAAGGTACATACAGGTGCTATGCATCCAATAAACTGGGAGTAGCTATGTCAGAGGAAATCCATTTCATTGTACCTAGTAAGTTATTTTTTTTTTTAGAAATATCAGATGTTGCTCTGTAGATTATATTTCTTAGTCGTAGGACTTGATCACAAGTTCTTTTTTTTTTCTTGTTGCAAAGCTTCGCCAAAGTTCCCAAAAGAAAGTATAGTGCCAGTAGTGGTTAAAGAGGGAGATCCAGTGGTCCTGAAATGTAACCCACCAGATGGCATTCCACCTCGCCAGCTCTACTGGATGACTATTGGTAAGTCATTTTTTGCAAGCGAATGAGTTCCACTGCTAATGGATCATTGTCTTAGTTTTTAGCTTGAAGTCTGGCATTGCAAATGTAATAACTTAGCATCTTGGTGCTGTATACTTGGTAAAACTTTGCAATAATGGTACATGAATAATCATGCAATAATACCTGAATTAATATTAATATGAACTAATGATGAGTTAAGTCATGTACTAATCACAAACTAATGAAAAACTAACCTTAACTCCAGCTTATGTCTTATGAAGTCTTATGAATTTATGCAGGAATAGCGACCACTTATATCTGTACATGTTAGTGCAGGTTTGTTAGTTATTATGTTAATTAGCCTGTGCGAACATGCTCTATAAGAAAAAATATAAAAAGCCCTTTTGCAGTGACCCAAAACATGAGCACAAGCACAAGAGAGAAATAAGTATCTGTTCACTTTAAAGCCAAGCGAAATGATTGACATAAACGCAGTAAAGCAGTCAAAATATACAGTGACATCTAAGATTAAATAGTGGAAAATAATCTTATAGAGCTCTGGTTTTAAATGTTAATAGATAATGGCTTTTACTAAATTCATTTGTGTGTAAAGGAGCAGAGCCCCAGGCCCAGAGCATGTACTAATACTACAGAGAGAATGGAAGAGAAATGGATGGAGAGATTAAATTATTGGTGTTTATTATAAGTGCATCTTTCTATGTTCAATAAGGAGGATCAATGTCATTTAAGAAAGTTATCCAACACCATCCAATGATGTTTGAGTATGCAGTTGCATATAGCAAATTATATAACAAATAGAAATTATGTACATCATCATCATCATCATCATCATCTTCTGCTTATCCGGAGCCGGGTCACGGGGGCAGTAGACTAAGCAGGGATGCTCAGACTTCCCACTCCCTAGACACTTCCTCCAGCTCTTCCAGAGGGATCCCAAGGTGTTCCCAGGTCAGCTGAGAGACATAGTCTCTCCAGCATGTCCTGGGTCTTCCCCGGGGTCTCTTCCCGGTGGGGCATGCCCGGAACGCCTCCCCCGGGAGACGTCCAGGAGGCATCTGAAAGAGATGCCTGAGCCACCTCAACTGGCCTCTCTCAATGTGGAGGAGCAGCGGCTCTACTCCGAGCTCCTCCCGGGTGACAGAGCGCCTTACCCTATCTCTAAGGGAGTGCTCCGCCGCCCTACGGAGGAAACTCATTTCGGCCGCTTGTATCTGGGATCTTGTCCTGCTGAAAAACGCCCCAGTGCATGCTGTAAGTCCTGGCTTGAAGGAGCCAACAGGACAACATCATCTGAAAAAATCAGCGATGAAATCCTGTGGTCCCCAAACCAGACTCCCTCCAGCCCCTGGTAATGAAAGTTCTAAAGTAAAGTTCTAAAGTAATGAACCGAATCAGTGACAAAGGACAGCCCTGCCGGAGTCCAACATGCACTGGGAACAGATCTGACTTACACTGGCAATGTGAACCAAGCTCCGAACAGCCCTTAACAGAGGGCCACGGACCCCAAACTCCCAGAGCACCTCCCACAGAATGCTACAAGGGGCATGGTCGAATGCCTTCTCCAAGTCCACAAAACACATGTGGACTGGTTGGGCAAACTCCCATGAACCCTCAAGCACCCCATGGAGGGTATAGAGCTGGTCCAGTGTTCCATGACCAGGACAAAAACCGCATTGTTCCTCCTGTATCCGAGATTTGACTAATGGTGAGACTCTCCAGTACTCTGGAATAGACTTTCCCTGGGAGGCTGAGGAGTGTGATCCCCCTATTCAGACTCAATGTCCCCAACCTCCCTCGGGATCTGGTTGAAACTCTCCTGGAGGTGGGATCAGAAAGACATTCCCAACAGAATCTCACAATACGTTTGGGTCTGCCAAGTCTGTCCAGCATCCTCCTCTGTAAGCGGATCCAACTCACCAACAGGTGATGATCGGTTGGCAGCTCCACCCCCCTCTTCACCCAAGTGTCCAAGACATGCGGCCGAAGGTCAGATGACATGAACACAAGGTCAATCATTGGCCTCTGGCCTAGGGTGTCCTGGTACCACGTGTACTGATGAGCACCCTTATGTTTGAATATGGTGTTTGTTATGGACAAACTGTGACTAGCACAGAAGTCCAACAAAAGAACACTGCTCAAGTTCAGATCAGGGGGGCCATTCTTCCCAATCCCACCCCTCCACTTACCAATGTCATTGCCCACATGGGCATTGAAGTTCCCCAGTAAAACTATGGAGTCCCCAGTCAGAGCACCTTCCAGCACCCCTTGCAGGGTCTCCAAGAAGGTCGGGTACTCCACACTGCTGTTCAGCCCATAAGCCGAAACAACAGTGAGACACCTATCCCCAACCCGAAGGCGCAGGGAAACAACCCTCTCATTTACCGGGGAAAACTCCAACACATGGCGGCTGAGCTGGGGGGCTATAAACAAGCCCACCCCAGCCTGCTGCCTCTCACCATGGGGCACTTGAGAGTAGAAGAGGGTCCAACCTCTCTCAAGGAGTTGGGTTCCAGAGCCCAGGCTGTGCGTGGAGGCAAGCCCAACTATCTCTAGCCGGTACTGCTCAACCTCCCTCACCGGCTCAGGCTCCCCCCACAGTGAGGTGACATTCCATGTCCCAAAAGCCATATTCTTTGTCCAGGGTTTGGGTCGTCGGGGCCCCCGTCCATGACTGCTACCCAAAACACACTGCACCGGACCCTTATGCTCCTTCCTGCGGATGGTGGGCCTACGTCACTCCTTTTGGCTGTGCCGGGTCCCGCAGGCAAAGACTCGGCCACCAGGTGCTCGCCTGCGAGCCCCAACCCCAGGCCTGGCTCCAGGGTGGGGCCCCGGTGACGCCAATCCGGGCGACGTAACGGTCCTTGATATATTTTTAATCATAAGGGGATTTGAACCACTCTTAGTCTGACCCATCACCTAGAACCCATTTGCCTTGGGAGACCCTACCAGGAGCACTAGGCCACCGATGACATGGCTCCTAGGTTCATTCGGGTACTCAAACCACTCCACCACAATAAGGTGGCGGTTCAAGGAGGGGATGATGTCCATTTTACATCATATTCTTTCTTATAGAGCACGTTTGAATGATTATACACCTATGTGTTATTTGATAGATAATGTAATTAATACATTAACTAACATTCATGTACTAACGTATAGTTAAAGTGTTTGTTATTCACGCATGAATTCATAAGACTCACGTCAGGTTAGCTCTTCATTAGTTGGTGATACGTGCATGCCTAAAGTCACCATTAGTTCATATTTAAATAGGTATTAATTCAGGTATTTGTGCACTGTATTATTTAGATATTCTCTATGACAAGTATTTAAAAAGCTTTACAATTTTTAAAAAGTTTAGGTAAAATGATCATTTCGGTATCCAAACTAAGTACAGTGTCCTCCAAAATTATTAGCACTTTTCATTGGAATGGCTAAAATACACACACACACACATCTATAAATCTCTGTATGTAAAATAAAACATTATACCATTATAAACAATTAAAATTTCACTCAAACTATAGCTGATCTAATAATCATTTTTTAGCAAACATCATCCTCAATAGTATTTCTTTTAAATAATAGTCTTTCATTTAAACAATATATGTGCCAAAATGAATGTCACAGTTAAGGAGTATTCTGAATAAATGCAAACAAATGGCTGTTCCATGGTCAAAACTATCTGATCTCATTTCCCAGGAACTCTACTGTTCCTTTTAACCATGACTTGTTTCCTTTGGGGTATAAATATAAGGTGTACACATACAGATTCTCTTTGTTAGCCAGTACCATTGGAAAAAAACAAAGAACTAATCTAAACTAAATGACAGGTGGTTTGTTGTCATGCACAAAACCATATCACATATATGAAATATATTTAAGAAGAAACACATTTAGGACACTATCAGCACTATGAACATTGATTTTTCTATACTGATTGTTGACTTGCGCCTTAGGCTTCTTCATGAATCATGAAGAATCATGAATTCTGCTAAGCACCTGCATCCCAAAAATATGCTTAAAATAATGCATCCATTAGTAAACTAAGATCTCTCTACATGTGTCTCGAACCTTGTTAAGACATTACTTTTGTAATTAATATTTTTTGTAATCATAATTATGTGCTGTTATTCTTTCAAAAGCAGCATTTGTTAGTATAAAAAAACAACAACCCTTTTCTAAGGTGGGGTGTGGGACTATAACATGGCAGAGCATAAAAGCATTTACCTTAATTTGAATCCTGATAATGCCACGCCTGTCAATGGATGGCAGCCAAGGAGAAAAATTGGCCTTGCATGCAGTGAGGGTTGGCTTGCACTCTCTGCCCTGTCACAATGGTGGCTAGCCAATAGTGGCTGTGAGCTCATGTATATGGAAGAGTGTACTGCTTTCCTTCATGGGTTTGCAGCTGCTTGTGCTGTAGTTAAAAGCCTTCACCCTACTCAGTTGATAGTCACTGTATGATTGGGGAGACCTGCTTGGTGTGGTCAATTAAATTAAAGAAACTGGGAAAGATTATTATGTTTTGGCTAAAAATATATTCAAATAAAATAATAAAATGGCCATGTATTTATGAACTCAAAATCTAACCTCTTCTTCTTCATCTTTGTTATTTATTTATTTTTTTTATTTTTTTCCTTTCCTGATTTTATCCCTAATTTAGCCATGGCCAATTCCTGCTTGGCATTTAGGTCTCCCTTATCATACAGTAGCTACCAACCTGGAGTGGGTAAAAGGCTATTATATGCTTCCTCTTTCTATTTCCACCATTTGAAGACGGCCAACCTCATCTTTTCAAACTGCTGCTCATGCAGTGTCAAGAAGCGGCAAAACACACTCAGAACACACTATCCGCTCCCTACTGCATCCATTGTGCTCACAGTCAATGATTGGCTAGCATCAGTGTGGTTGATAGGGGAGAGATAGTATGTCATCCTGTTCACCAGAGAGCAAGGCCAATTTTGCTCACTTGTATTGATCTAGATTTGAACTCTCACAACCTTGATAGGATGAACAATTTTCTGTAATTCCACTCGGGAACCCCAAAATATCCCTTATTGCATGGGGTTGCATTGCATACTTTACTGTTTTTCTATATTAATTTTTGCTCATTTTCATGCCAAAATTAATGAATGCAAAATTAAAGGGTGAAAAAACCTCTGAAGGACACTGTCCTGCATCATATGATCAGCTGTTTCCCCACATAACTGGCTTCTTGGCTACTGTTTGCAGGTCTGGAACACATTGAACAGGATGAGCGAGTGTCCATGGGATTGAATGGGAACCTCTACTTTTCAAATGTATTGGAAAAAGACAACCGTAGGGATTACTGCTGTTTTGCTTCTTTCCCAAGGATTCGCACCATCGTCCAGAAAACTGCCATGGCTATTGAGGTCATGTCATGTATGTCACACCCTCTACTTTACCTGCTCACTGAAATGTACAGTCCCAGATGTCTGAACCCACAGCCAAGAACTGTTTCATAAATATATATATATATATATATATATATATATATATATATATATATATATATATATATATATATATATATATATATATATATATATATATATATATATATATATATATATATATATATATATATGAATCTGACTTTTTAGCAAGAAATCTATCATTCAGGAGTACAGCCATTTTCTATGAAACAAATTTGGATAGTGGACTCAGACATGTGGCCCCCACTTACGATACTGATCCAATATCTTTGTCTGCAGTTGTATAAAAAAATATTCCCCTTTCCCTTCCAGCAAATCCAACTGGTCAGACAGATGTTGCAAGTGAGTCACACACTTTTTTAAATGGTTGTTAAAGTTATTAATTATCAGATTGCCATGGTTTACATTTGAGTTACTGTATGTTTTGGAATTTGCATTCTCAGTTTCCGATAGAAAACCGAATCTTCTAGTGCCCTCTGGTGATCTGTCCCAAACATATCTGGTGCAAAGACAGGATCTCGAGATTGAGTGCATTGCAGAAGGATTGTAAGTTGGTGTTCATGTTAGTGTTCATATTAGTTATTTCCATCGCATCATTCTTACAGTGTTATCCTTAATTTGCTTTTCTATCATATACTGAAATGTGACAGCTTACACATTATAAAACTATTCCCAGCCATATATTTCTTATTATAAAAGACTCAAAATGAAACTACAACCTGCATATGACTGTCACATTTTTAATACCGCCTCTCCTGGTACCTTTCTTCATATGTTTTGGGAGTACCCAGAATCTGGGTTCATGTCAATTCTGTCCTGCTATTCTTGCTTGACATATTTATATATCCAATTCGGGTTTATGTCTTTGGATTTGTATTTAGATAAGAAGAAAACAGTGTATGCTGTTGTCCCCGTGCCTCAGGGGTTTCCTCTGGGTACTCCGGTTTCCTCCCCCGGTCCAAAGACATGCATTGTAGGTTGATTGGCATCTCTAAATTGTCCGTAGTGTGTGATTGTGTGAGTGAATGAATGAGAGTGTGTGTGTGTGCCCTGCGATGGGTTGGCACTTCGTCCAGGGTGTATCCTGCCTTGATGCCCAATGACGTCCGAGATGGCACAGGCTCCCTGTGACCCAAGAATAGATCAGATAAGCGGTAGACAATGAATGAATGTACTGGACATTTTTAAAAAGGATATTTCTTTTTTATTTATTTATTTTTAAAATGATCTTCTTCCACATGTTGTTGCATTTGATCTTCATGTGTTTATTGTTCAAAACAGTAATAAAGAGAATTGCATGCTGTATGATCTGCATTATTTTTAATTTACTCTTTTTTTTAGCCCCACACCAATAATAGAATGGACCAAGATTGGAGGAAAGTTGCCAAAACGTACCAATATCAAGAACCATGGAAAAATGTTGATTATAACAAATGTCACAGAGGAAGACAGTGGAAAATACAAGTGCAAGGCAAAGAATTCTGCTGGTGAAGCAGTTCATGTCTTCGACATCTCTGTAGAAGGTTTGAATTTATTCTTCAGATTATTAATGAAATGGGTTTAGGATATCTGTTCTGCTTACTAAGAAGGATATTCCATTGATTTTCTTTACCATCACTTTAGATTTTTAAATAATTTTTTCCAATACGTTTTTTATGATTATTATAAACAATATCTGTAGAGAAGGTCTTACAAATATACTTTAAATATGGACATACAGTATACCTCATGTGTAGAGAAGATTGCAGATAACAGATGGAAGGAGAAATAAAATATAACCCCCGTCATTTCATAACACTTTCATTTATTTAAAAATGTTTCTTAGTGATCTAGTAGTCTAAATAAATAGGTTAAATATGGATAAAATCATTTTATTTTCAACATTCTTCCACTTTGGACAAAAAGTTCAAGTTTCAGATGGACCCCAATATGAATAAGAGGGTTAAGTTAGAATTTAATAATTACCTGCTGTTTCTAGTATAACAAGAACTACTGTGGAACTGCACAGAAAGGAAAGCAATGCTCAAGTCTGGATATTTTCATAATCACTATCCTGTTTTCCTAGAGCCACCACACTGGGTGCAAGAGCCAATAAAAAGTAAGGTACTGGCAATTGGATCAACAGTAGACATTAAATGCCAAGCTTCTGGAAAGCCACCACCCACAATCACCTGGATGAGGAATGGTGAACCTCTCCAAGGTAAGTTCTCTAGGGTAACTTAACACATCCTCAAATACATTCAGAATACATTTGCAAAATTACTCATAGCATACTATGATCTCACAATGTTAATTATAAGGCCAAGCATAAAGATCTGGGCCTCTTTGACATGGGCCAAATTGTGAATGCTAAACAACTGGGTCAGTGCATATCCAACACAGCAGGTCTTGTGTGGTGTATCTGGGATGCTGTGGTTAATATCTACCAAAAGTGGTCCAAGGAAGGACAGCTGTGAACCCAGCAACTGGTCATGGATATCCATGGCTAACTGATGTGTGTGGGGAGTGAAGGCAAGTCCGTCTGGTCAAATCCCACAGAAGAGCTACTGTAGCAAATACAGTGTATCGTGGTACAGTACAGTAGAAAACAGTGCATCACAACTTGCTGCATATGAGGCTGAGGCAGTGCGTGTGATGCTCTGGGCGATTTTTTGCTAGTAAAACTCAGGTTCTGGTATTCATATGGATGTTACTTTGAACATACCACCTACCTAAACACTGTTGCAGACAAAGAACAACTGTATTTCCGAATACCAGTAGCACCTTTCAGCAGAATAATGTGCAGAATAATGGATCAGGGTTTTAATCTTGATGATATGTTGCCTGAAACGCTTTAGAATACGCATTAGAATAGAATGACCAGACTGGTTTGAACTGAGAGAAAGTCTCATGTGGAGGCAGCACAATACATAAAATCATGCAGATAGATGTCAAGAGTTTTAGATAATGTTCAGACATCAGAATGGGAGAAAATAGGATTTCAGTGATAGTCACTGTTGCATCATCAGTGGTCCCAGACGGACATCTTTTGATCTCCTGGGATTTTCACACACCACAGTATGTAGAGTTTACACAGAATGATCTGCGGGGAAAAAACATCCAGAGTGTGCCAACAAATCTCGTTGATAAGAGAAGTCAGAGGAGATTGGCCAGCTGGATACAGTGGGAAGAGGATGACTGGACAGTTGAAGATTGGAAAAGCATTGCCTGGATTGATGAATCTTGACCTTGCAGCAAAATAAGAAATGGTTGGGTCAGAATTTGGCACCAGCAGCACAAATCCATGGACAGTCCAGAATGCTTAATAACAGTTGAGCACCATTTGAATGCTGTACCTACATGCCCCTTTTTATGGCCTTTATCTTATATATTTAGCTCTGTAAATGTATCTTATTTACCAATCTAATAGTGGCTACTTCTAGCATGATAATGTGCCATGTCACAAAGCAAAAGTCATCTCCTACTGGTTCCCTGAAAATAAATGTTGGATCCATCATGAATTATTCACTGCTAGCCGTTCACCCTGCCATGGATTTTGAACATCTTCTTCTGTTATTCCAGTCTTTTGCTGCTTACACCTGTTTGGTGTCTTTTTTGTTTGGATGCCACATATGTTTCCTATTGCTTGTTTTCATGTCATGTTCTTGTTTTTCTCCCAGTTCTAGTGTTATTATTCTGCACTTGCAACTGTTCTCCAATGTTGTGAGAATGACAGTGATTTCAGAGTACTTCAGTGTCATCTCTCTTGATATCATACCTACAATTACAGAATCCTGGAACCTGGGCTTCAACTCCTTTAATCACATTTAATCACAAAGTACCACAAGTAAACATAATCTGGGTGGGGTGCAATTTGTCCTTTTAGTACCTTTCATGAGGGTCATTAGGTTGACTCTGTCTGAACTCATCCCTCGGGACTGTTCACTAAGAATGGGTTTACTGGGAGCATTAAGATGCCCATGACATAGCCCTGAGGGATAATTCAGGCACTGAAGTACACATTAGTAGTGCACAGGCCCCTCCATCACAACAAGGTATTGATCCACAAAGTGGTATCTGTTGGCAATGGATAAAGAACACTGCAGGAACACAGAACTGTGGAGTAAATAAAGGAAGAAAAATATAGTATAGAAGAGTCAGAAATAATGGTAAAATGGAGATTCATATGGCAGATGGGTTGGATAAACAAATATATATTTCTGGAACATCACAGCCTCCTTAGCCAACTAATTTAAGGCAACCAAATGGCAGACCTGCTGTGAATGAGGTTGGGTCATATTCAGAGTTGTGTTAAGTTAAATGTGCACAGTGAGAATTATATATAATTGAATACATACAAATTACACACATCAGTATTCAGACCTCAGACATAATTACAGACTTTTCCCAGAGTTAACCAAGAACCTTTGCATGTGGAATGTGTGCTTAACTAGAGTTACATGCAGTTTTGACCTTGCGCATTTTTCTTGTGCAGATGTCTTGTGTGATATCTCATTATAAACTACGGTGCCACTATCTGACTGTGACCTCATCACAGTATGTCATTAAATGCACTAATAATTGATTAATAAGTTTAGTGCTTAGACCCTGATTTGTGGCGGGATTTACAGTTAGTAAAGAATTCTTGAATATTGAAGTGTATTCAATTTGTTTGTGCACACAACTTTGTTGTAAAGAATTGACCAGAACAATATATTTTTTTCTTTTTCAGCATTGCCCTCATCTAATATCAGAGTGCTACATGACACACTAGTCCTGTACAACACACAAGAAAATAATAGTGCAGTGTATCAGTGTCAGGCCTCCAACAAACATGGCACTTTGCTGAACAATGCCAACATCATGGTCATGAGTAAGTGATTTCTATTACACTGGTTGTGTATAGTACAGAATTCTAATTCTATAACTCTCTCTGTATAAAACTACCCATTTTCAAGATCCAGAAAGTTTTCCCAAGCTTACCATCTACCCAACCAATAACTTAGGGCACTCTGTCAAAGCTCCACTGCCTGATTCGGAGGAACCTAAGTAAAAGAAATTCCTTTTTTTGTGGACTGTCACATAAATTGTATGACTATATTAAACTATATAAGACTATATTACAATTACAATATTATATAACAATTAAGCAATACAGAACAGAAATAAAGCAAATAATAAGTACTGCCAAAGAGACTGTTGGGCCCCTGAGAAAGGCCCTTAACCCCCAATTCTTCAGTTGTATTAAAAAATGAGATAAAATCTAAGACCCTTTTGATGAGGGCGTCTGCTAAATGCCGTAAATCTATCTAATCTAAATCTACCCTGTCTTGTGCCCCAAGTCTCCTGGTATAGGCTCCAGGTTCCCAATATCCATGATAGCCATGTTAGCTGCTGTAGGAAGTACAAATGCTGAAGAGCCTTCTTTGTGATTGCTGTAAAATTTCTGTCCCTTGTGAGATCCTACTGAAAGACAGTGTCAAAGATTTTTGGGGACTCTGCTTTGCTGACCAGCGAACAATTTATTTCCATGGGACGCAGGGTACCAGATACTTTCATGTGAAATCATTGGCAGTTTTCTTATAGTTCAGCACCAAGTTGTTAGCTTTACACAATCATACCAGATGACATACTACTTCGCAGTGGGACTCATCTGGATGATGTCATCTGCGAACTTTTGAGTTTGGCAGAGTAACTTTTATAAGTACAGTCACTGGTGTTTAGTAACAGGAAATTGATAATCCAGTGACAGACGGATGGAGATACACCTAACTCTGTCAGTCTATTCAGGAGTAGGCCAGCACTGCTAAAAGCAAAGCTAAATTCATAAATATGTTTATATCTGTAATATTGTACACATTGTGTGTTCAATGAAATCTCATTGGTTAGTTATATTTTAGAGTATTTTTTATATTCTTGGTCTTCATCTTACCCTGATAATTGCCATCTGAGGGTAATTCTTCCCAAACACTACTCTCTACCCCGGAACAAACAATATGCATAAAGATTTAAAAAGGAAGGTCCATTTAAAGGTCCATTCATAGGCTTATTCTATTAATTAAACTAGGATAAATGATTAATCAGTGTTTCTATTGTCTAAATACAACTGAACTAGCTAAACTAACTGTTTGCAAATTTGGTATTTGGTAATTTTGTATTTTGAAAATGCTTGGGGGTTAATTTGTAATTGACATGAAAGGAGAACTCATTTAATGTCAGTGTACGCGTGTGTGTGTGTGTGTGTGTGTGTGTGCCTGTGTGTGTGCAAACGTGTGTATACCTTAAAATATTAATATATACTTTTTTTGTCATTGTTTGTTGTTTACTGGAAATGACTTTTGCATTTAAATGTTTTTTAACATTTTATAAATGACTAATTTATTCTTATTTCTTCCTAGATCTTCCTCCTTTGATCTTGACACAGAATTCTCTAAAGTATGGTGCTGTGTGTGGGAAGAGTGTCATCCTGGACTGCAAAGTGTTTAGTTCTCCACCTGCTGATATCCACTGGTCAGTTTTGATAATGCTTCTTGGAAATGATTCTTTTGTCTGTTTATATGATATATTGGCCAACAAAGATAAGTCGGTACAGAGGTGACTCTAAAATTATTTATGTTTAACTGCAACCTAGCATTGATCTTAAGACCTTGTATTATAGCCACACTGTAAAAGCCCTAACTGTAGGAAGTACACAACGTTGGAAGCGCACACGTGTTTATGATGTTTTATATAATTAATAATGCAATAATTACATTTTTTTCTCAGGTATTCATGGTTAGAATTACTATATACACTCACCCACATTAATAGGAACACCGGTCAGTAACCAGAAGTTTCAGGTCAAGCGCTTTAGTTAATGATTAGTTAATTAACACTGTTGTTTATTCTGCAGGAGAAAAGAAGGCCTTGAAGGTTCTGTGGTAGGAAAACGGTTCTTTCTCCATAAAAATGGTTCCCTGCAGATTCACACAACTGAGTTAGAAGACACAGGAAAATATTCTTGTTTTGTTAACAACTCAGAAGGCAGCTCCAGCATTAATGCAAATCTTCATATAAAAAGTTAGTGATGTTCTTGACCTAAACTAGTTTAACTACACTGCTTATATTAATTTATGCCATAGGTTATGAGATTATGGTCAGTAAAATATATGCACTTGTTTGTGATTGATAGAACCAACCAAAATCGTGACCCCTCCTCAAGATATAAAAGTCAAGAGAGGGAGCATGGCAGAGCTTCTGTGCAAGCCGCAGTATGATCAGTCATTCACTGATGAGCTACAAATTCTCTGGAATAAGGATGGGAAAGAGGTAGATTCCAACTACACTGATGATTCAAGGTGGGCAGCATAGCTTAGCTGTAAATTATTAGATAATTACGGCAAGTCAACAGCATTTTTAATACTTGTAATCATTGAAATCTGTCGAAATTCAATCATTGTCTTGATCGAAGATAAAAGTAAGATACAATTGCATTCACATACAGTATCTGTAAGCAAAACATCATGACTGAAATTGTGCACTTTTGAAAATGTAAGAATACTGAGCTGCTATGAGGACTGCAGGCTTATTTTTCCCAGTTTTATTACTGAAGAATATTTTGACATATCAACAGATTCTACACTGATAAGGGCATATTGCAGATCAACAATGTGAGCCACACAGATAAAGGGATGTACACATGTATTGCTAGAACGTCTCTCGACCAAGATACAGCATCTGCATATGTAACTGTGCTAGGTATGTTATTTATCATTAGCTTTAATAATGAATCATTTTGGAATATAATTAACGATTGTCCATATAATATGTAGTGTTGTATATTAATGATGATGCACCAACAGAAGGTTAACACACTCCGAGAAATTTCTGTACATAATTAGTCCTTGGTAGAATTCAACATTTTTCATTCTACTTTGTTGAAAGCAGGTACAACAGTAAACATGTTAGCTGTTAGCCATAATTTGATAATATTCTTGGTTTGTCGTCAATAAAATGATTTGCATGCTGTCATGCTATTCAAATGACATAAAAGTCAAACTGTTGGTTAATTTGATGACAATAATGTACACTTTTTATATGTATGGTGCAATGTAGACGTCCCTGACCCTCCAGTAAACTTAACATTATCAGATCTGCGAGCTCGTAGTGTGAAGCTTCATTGGATGCCTACCGAGGACCATAACAGCCCTATAACAGGTAAAGCACATATTGAGAGCTTACACTTAATTCATATCCAAAAAAATAATAATAATAAATAAGATTCACCACTGCATACTGCTGTACAATGTGTGTAAAATATTCAATGTAATTAATGACTACTGATGTTTTTTATTACTGAACAGAATACATCATTGAATTTGAGGAGAAACACTGGGAACCAGGCAAATGGAGGCCACTGCTGCGAGTATCTGGCCAAAAGAACTCTGCTCCTCTCTCACTATATGGACACATTAACTATCAGTTCAGAGTCAGTGCTGTCAATGCCATTGGCAGAGGTCATCCCAGTAAACCTTCTGAGAGATATAAGACTCCTCCTGCTGGTAAAAAAAAAAAAAACCTTGTCCTTTCCACTAAGTCTTTAATGTTTCATTATTCCAAGATATGCTCTAACAATTGGTCTCACTGAACCTTACTACCTTGACCTTTTTTTTTTTAAATATATTTTTATATTTATTCAGGGGATGTTTATACATGCTTAGACAAGGGTTCAAATGACTAAAGACCATGAAGGTCCATGAAGAGTGCTTTGACAATAATATATGTAGATATTATTTATATTTAAGGCACATTTTATTAATTGCGAATTCCTCCTTAACAGCCCCAGATAGGAATCCGGAAAATATAACGATTGTTGGTCGTTCACCTCATCAGATGGACATTACTTGGGAGGTAACAAGCTTGACATTGCTGTTGATATACTATAAGTATACTGCAGTTGGCAAAATAAATATACTGTGTAAAATCCTCATTAATGAGGTCTGAAAATATTGCTATGAGTAAGCATGAATTCATCCACACTATATGGTCAAAGGTATGTGGATGTCTGATCATGACCACATATGTGGGCATTCCCCGAACTTCTGTGCATATCAAGTATATTCTTTAACAGGTGTTAGAGAAGTTTGAAAACAGTGACAGAGCCCATTGCCCTAGTATTTTAAACTTATGGGAGCAACCTGACTTCATGCAAACTTATAGGAATTTTCTCTTGAAGCAGTAAAATTTACTTAGACTTTATTTATCATTATAAACTCTGACCATTAATATTGCTATTTATATATGCCTTACCTTGACCTTTGTAACTTTTCAGTACATTCCTCTCCTATGATGTGAATTTTAGTAGCTTTGTATGAGACTCGTCTAGTGAAATCACACAAATTTTCAATTATTAGAAGGATGTGCAACTCCACTTTGATAACTGCTGCTTTCACTGTCTTTATATTTTAGCCTTTGAATCCGATTGAACACAATGGACCTAGCCTAGAGTATAAGCTTAGCTACAGGCAGATGGGTGTTGAGGAAAGCTGGACAGAGGAGATACTCAAGAGGCATTCCTTTATTGTAAAAGATACCCCGACATATGTTCCTTATGAGGTTAAGATCCACGCCTACAATGATTATGGTTGGGCACTGGAACCCAGTGTGGTGACTGGATTTTCTGGAGAAGACCGTGAGTAAAATATTGCTATGCTATTAAATGTTTAATGTTTCCAAAGAGTGGTGGATCTATAACATTTAACCAGGTGGGACACATGGCCAGAATAATGCACAATACTAAAAAATACTGTAGTAGAGCTAATTGTAGGTCAGTGACTCTTTTCTAACCATGAAATCTTTTCCTATAACATGCTTTTTTTTTTGCAAAATATTCAGTTTAGGCAGCTTATTGAGAATGGAGTTTTGTAGATTTCCCTTCTCTGGTGTAATTAGTGAAGTGATGGTTGATGGCTAAAACAGAATAACTAAAGATGAAGTTACAGAAATGTACATTACTTTGTCAGCTAGGGATGTTATGTAGCTTTTTATTTTACTGATTATTTCAGGGGGGCACGGTGGCTAGCAGGCTAGCATGTTTGCCTCACACCTCCAAGGTTGGGAGTTCGATTCCCGCCTCTACCATGTGTGTGTGGAGTTTGCATGTTCTCCCAGTGCCTCGGGGGTTTCCTCCGGGTACTCCGGTTTCCTCGCTCGGTCCAAAGACATGCATTGTATGTTGATTGGCATCTCTAAATTGTCCGTAGTGTGTGATTGCGTGAGTGAATGAGAGTGTGTGTGTGCCCTGCGATGGGTTGGCACTCCATCCAGGGTGTATCCTGCCTTGATGCCCAATGACGCCTGAGATAGGCACAGGCTCCCCGTGACCTGAGAATAGATGGGATAAGTGGTAGACAATGAATGAATGAATGAATGAATGAATGAATGATTATTTCAGTCCTGCAATATGACTGGCTTATGCCTGAGCTTACTGATACCATATGGGACATTCTGTCATTAACATAATTAGAGTGACTGTTGATGTGAAAAACCAAGCTCATATAAACACAACACAGTGTGTAAACTACAGGAAACAAACAAATAAAACTCATGTGTATGTGTTGCCTGTTTGTACTATAACCCATATCCTCAGTAGTAGATAGTTACAGCATATGAATGTAAATATTCGTGTGTGTATTTCTCTCTCAATCATCGGCATGCTTACTTCCAAAGCCTTATAGTAAGCTCGAATGTTTTACCTAGAGGCTAACGCTATCTTGTCCTCACCAGTGCCAGGTTCAGCTCCTGAAAATGTGCGTGTAGAGGTATTGAACTCCACGCTGCTGCGGGTCAGATGGTCTCCTGTCCAACAAGCCCAGCTCAGGGGCCATCTTGAAGGTTACCATGTGAGTGTCCATCTTTTAGATAGGGTCTGAAGAGAAGCATCGTTTTTCTACAAGGAAGCCCCTTATAAATAGGCATATTTTACATATGGTATTGTACACTATTAAAAGTAAGACTTCTACAATGTATGAAGTTAATGTTAAAATTGAGGTGGAAGGCAATAAAATCTAACTGAAGTGTAGTAGGCTACTGGAAATTTTGGAATTGTGTAAATTATGTGTTTCATAAATCACTATACAATAATCTGAAGCTGTGTCAAATGATTAAAATATGTCCCAGACCTGTGTTCAAATACACCCCCCCCCCCGTTCTCCCTCTTCTTTCTTTTATTTCCTTTTTTATATCTTTTATACCCTTTTCTCCATTTCTTTCTCTCTCTCTTTCAGGTGCATTTGTGGAGAACAAAAAGCCTGTTGACTTTTACAGAAATTCATGCTGAGAAGCAGTTTCTGATCCTCCCAGGCTATCACGTGGACACCATAGTGCCTGGGCTGAAACCTTTCTCCCAATATCGCCTCACTGTCAATGTCTTTAACAGGAAGGGCAATGGTCCCAGCAGCAAGCCGATCACCTTCACAACACCACAGGGAGGCAAGCACTAGTTGCATCGCTTACATTTTAACTAGAGCTTCACATAGGGCTGCAAATGGGTTTAACCTTTATGCTGTTTTGTTCAAAATGGCATATTTTAAATATATATATATATATCTCACACACACACACACACACACACACACACACACACACACAGACACACATTGAAAATAGGAATATGTGTGCAGTCAGATTTAAGAAAACATACTTATAGATTACATAAAAAATATTTCATGTCTTACACTAAAATACATTTAAACCAATTTTTTCATTACTAGATTGAATTATGTAAAGTGCAAAACCAAGGCATTTCTGATTGAAATTACAGCCATAATAATAAATTTAGCCATTTAAAATATGTGTGTTAGAATAGCACGGCAATCATTTGTCTGTATATATATATAAACAGAAACTATGTTAAATATCATTATTTTAGTTACTGTCATAAAATTTACATGTACACACATTTTAAATTAGTAATTGTATTGCTATAAAACCAAATACTGAATAATTTGGTCTCATGCTCTTATAAAGTCATGTAACTGTAAGGTGTTCACTGTGCACAGTTCCTGAAAGGCCTCCTATACTCAGAGCAACAAACGCTCAGGATAACTCCATCACGCTGGTGTGGGCTCCACCACTTGAGGCCAATGGTGTTCTCACAGGATACAATCTGCAGTACCAGATATGTATGCCAATATTATTCTGTTTCTTTTCCAACAAACATTTTGATGGTTTGCAAGCAGTTAGTTAGAGTTGGAGTTACTAACACTAGCTACATTTTGACCAGATTGCAAATTTCTTATTTTATTTATACATTATTGTCTAGAAAACACACTCCAACAGATCAAGCATGAAATCCTTTATTCATGAAAACTGAAGTTACGTCATTTCGTTAAGTTGCTTTAAGCAGAAAGAACCTAGTTATAGTGCCTGATTTTACTGAGAAAGCTCTGGTTAAATAAAAAAAGATCTATTAAATGAAAATATGCACAAACAAACCTTAAAAAACGCATTGTTATCTGACTTATTTCAGACAACAGTACAGTGGATGATGGTGAAGTATACAGAGTAAACATCAGTGGACCAGACACTACACAGTGGGTTCTACATGATCTGGAGACAGCCAGCTACTACAAGTTTGATCTAAGTGCTTGTACACTTGTGGGCTGTGGACCAGCTATCAGTGAAAATAGTTTCACTGCTACATCAGCACGTACGTTTCTCCTGCAGTGTTACAACAATTAGACTAGACTAGAGTCTGGGCCAGATGTGTGCATGCCAGGAGGCAAGGTACAAAACCACATAATTACATAACATAATTTTTAATTTAACTTCATTTTAAAGATTTCTGAAACTTTTGTATATCCACAATACTTCAGTTTAGCTTACACAAACATTTACACACATTATTAAAAGACTGAGAAATGAGGTCCAGTGTTTCCATAAATAGTTTTTTCACCATAGTCCGAAAATGGCCTCCTATTATTGTCATAAATAAAAGTTTCAAAACATATCTTTGAGAATGCATTACAAATAAAATTTTCTACTAGTCCAAAATGCCTAGCAACTCCAAGCAACACAAATGCCCAGGATTCTCTAAGACCTTTGCATAATGAAGCACAGGTTTCCGGCAGGACCATGTAGATGCTAATGATTTACGCCCTTGTTACTCAGAGGTGATAAAAGGCAAAACTGCAGAGATGTGTGCATTTATGAAGGCATTGTCCAGTGCTGTGATATGCTCTGGTTTAATCCCTGACCTGCTAGATGTCCAAGCGGTGTTCCAAAAACAATGAAGGTTTATAGATTAGGTGACATTTGAGGGCAAGGACATTTTACAGCAGACCTGTATTTATCACACTTGGGAAAGTGTTGTTCTTGTAACATATTGTGACAGGTCTAGATAATCAATGACAATCCAGAGTTAGGGCGAGACAAAAGATGAAATCTTTTCTCTAATCTGCTAGCTGTGTTGAGGCATCAGATTTTACTTTCTTGAGACTCTGTCTGAGCTAAACATAATTGAAAATTCATAAAGCAACTGATCTCTGATCTCATCTGCTAAATATTAGCTCTCTCACAACTGAGGCTTATTGTAGATGAAACTATAACTGATCAGGGATTGAAAGTACTTAGCTTAACAGAAGCTAAAAAAGTAAGACAGGATAATAAGTATCACCCATGAATGAGTTCTGAGACATCCCAGATATGTCTATATAAATCACCCATACATACTTTATAGCAACAATTCTCTCTCTTAATCAGAAATCTGGACACAATTTGGAGGTACTTTTCATTAATATTACAGACGTAGCCAAAAAAGTTATGCTATCTACGGGTTTTGCCTTACTTTAATGTCTTGATTACAGTGACTTCAGAAAGTATTCAGACACCTTTGCATTTTTTGAATATAGGTTTAATTTAAACCAGTTTTTGGCCATTAATCTATCCAAAAATGTGTAGCTTGCAAGCACCTGTTTGCTTTGATTATCTTGAAATGTTGGAATTTGTCTGCTGACAATTCAGTTGATTGGTCATGATTTAAAAAGGCACAAATCTGTGTGTATAATGAACCACAATTCACATTTCAGGACATTTACAAGCCCAAGGAACTCTCTGTAGACCCCCACAATCAAACTATTTTGAGATTGAGATCTGGGCAAAGCTATAAAACCATTTGTAATGCTTTGAACATTTTCACTGGGCTCCATCATGTTGGAATAAGTTTGGAATCACCAGGACTTTTCCTAGTGCTAAAATCAGTACTAAACTTATTACCTGGACTAGAAGGGCCTTGGTCATTGAAGTGACAAATGAAACCAATGGCCACTACAAGAGAGCTCCAGATGTCCTCTAGAGAGTTGGAAGAACTTTATTTAAAGGACAACCATATCATAAATTCAGGCCTTTATCGTAAAGTGGCTGGATAGAAGCCACTCCTGAGTAAAAGGCATATGGCAGGCACTTAAAGGACTGTTAAGGCTGAGCTCTAAGTGCACAAACCAGGTACTGCTCATTAACTCTCTACTTGCTTGCTGTGAAGCACAGTGCTAACAGAATCATAGTATGGGGATGCTTCGTAGTGGCAGGAAAGGACTGGTCAGAATTGAAGAAAAGGCAGCTAAATACAGAGAGTTCCTGATCCAGAGGGCACATCATTTCAGATGGAAGTGAGATCTAATTGAAATATTTCAATTTTTGATTCCTGATAAATTTCCAAACATTTCTCAAAACAAAATCACTTTCTCATTATAAGTTATTGCCTGAAGCTTGAAGGCCAAGAAAGTAAGTTAATCCATTTTAAATGATATCGCTCATGTAATTCTGTTGCCAGGTCATAAAGACTGTAATGCTCACCCTGAACATAATTTTAACACTCTTTATAATGTTTGTTTTTAGAGTATGTAACTGCAGAAGAGTAATGATTTATAAGCTTATTATCTAGTGTCACCCACAAGAGGATAGATTTCCTCTGACTCTGATCCTCTCTTCTCAAAAAAAAAAAAAGAGTTTGTCATTAGGTTTGTCTACATGGGCCTACACTATAGAAATGATCTGTTAGTCTGTAAACTAATGCTGATTAATTTATGTATTTGCAGGTGCAACAGGCGCATATGGGAATATTTCTACTAACAGCTGGTTCATCGGAATCATGTGTGCTGTGGCACTGCTCACTTTGGTAGCTCTAATTGCCTGCTTTGTGACCAAGAACAAAGGTGGAATGTATGCAGGTATGAGGGTGTTGATTCCAGAAGTACTACACTCACTGTTTGCATTACCAGGAGTGTCAGTCGAAATAAGATAAAACAGCTTTGTACTTTTCTTCATCCAGGCTGCATGCCTAAGGCTCTTTCTCTCAGCTTTCATCTCGTGTACACACAAACACACACAATACTGTGCACAAAACACTAAATATTTCATCATCTTTTGGGTTTTCTGTGCCAACAAAATGTGACTTTTTTTCCCCATGAAACTTGTCATTGGCAGTGGTTTACTTTTTAATTATATTTACTTGTGCTATTTTAGGAATGTTTTTTGGGGGCTTGGCCTTTTTAAATTCCTGAAAAAGACAACTCTGAAAAGCAATAATGCTTTAAATTGTAAGGTACTTGGTTTATTTAATTATTACAGAATGCAGACACTTTACACTGAATCTTTATCACACATTAATGACCATAAATGTTTTTAAATACTCCTGGAAACCTTTATAAGGTTTGTCAAAGGTTTATTGGCTTTTGTGGCTTTGCCATTATATGAAAAATGGAAGGGAAGAAGCCTCAATTACTATTATGGATAGGCTGATCAAGAATTTTTCTCCTTATCTTACAGGTTATTGGTTTGTTTTTACTGAGAGAACATGACAAAATGTGGCTGGTATGGTATGGGTAATGGCTTGAGCTTTTCTGTTGGATGAGATCAAAGACATTTTAGTAGTTGCACATATGCTGCAAGAGTTCACATAATAGCATCTTGGGTCAGAAAAGTTCACCAGGGCCTCTGTCATAATATTTGGATAGTGTAGGAAATAGCTGGGTGTCCACTGCTAGCACTATGTGAGCCCATACTAAGACTCTGTCTCATATTTGTTGTGTGACATACCTTCACCTTCTGGGCAATTATTCTCTGTCTCCAGGGCATGTCCAATTTCTTTGTTGAGGTCTCAGGGGTGCTGGAGCTAGGATACATGAATCTGGTATGATGAAACCCCTCTCAACTTTGGCAGGTTTCTTTTCATGAGTTATTTAAAGGCTGTCAGCTTTCCCATTCTTGGAGCATGAGCAAAAAGAGATAGTAAAATTGAACTGTGAAAAGAACAAAGACCACTTGCCCTAACAAGGGGTCAAGCTCTTGACTGGATATTCCCAGTGATCCATCAGGGCTAGAAGGAGATGCAAGGTCCCCTCAAACCAATCTGTCCACTTCTTCAGTGGCAATTTGAAAGTCAGAAAGTCTTTGTTTGCCTAGGTGATAAATACTTAGGTAGGTCATAAATACTAGGCATATCTTTGTCTGCAGGAGATTTATGTGAATAAAATGTACATGGGATGGGTTTCGAAGAGCTGCTTTATCATTGAGACGGAATGGTTCCTACTCCCATGGTTGAGGCATCCACCTTCACCCTGAAAAGGAGCTTAGAGTCAGGATGCATGACAATTAGAGCTGATATACATCTTTTTCTCTTTTTTTTTGAGTGAAGGCCTCTGTGGTCTGAGAATTCCAGATGAGATTGGTTTTCACCTCCTTTGATCAGAGATGTGAGAGGAGCCCAATATAGCTCAAGTTCCTGCTGAAGTGGCAATAGAAGCTCCAATAAAATGTTGCAGTTCTTTGACTGTACATGGTTTAAGCCAGTCAATCACTGCTGCCATCTTGTCATCCACCTTGACCCTTTGACTGTCAGTAGAGATTGAAATCTATTAGAAAATACACTTTTCTGCCTCCATGTAAAACTGATTGTCAAGTACGTGTCCCAGAACCTGCTGCATACATTTGGGTAGAGAAGCATCAGATATCAAGATGTCATCAATATAGTAATATAGTATTACTTACTATGTCAGAGAACACACAATTGATGAATGCTTGAAACACTGAAGAAACATTAACCAGTCCATATAGCATTACAGATGGTTTTCCATTCATCTCTCTCATGTATGAGGATTAGCTATATGTGAGGTGGAGTTATAGAATTATAGCTATTCAAAGAATATGGAGTGAATGTCCGTATTAAGGCCTCAAGCCCACCTGAGTCTTCTCTTTTGACAAAGGGTAAATTTTTGGTGGTGTAATACCTTCTAATAATTTGATGGTGAGGTCACTCCTGCAGTGTGATGAAGGATGTGTATCCAGTTTCATTAAAATTGAACGCATGAATGGATAAAACAGTCATTACATGGAATCTGTCCGAATCTGCAGTTGGCTGATGAGGTCCGCTACCATCAAGATAGCTCCTGCAACCAAGAGAGCTGGAATGGAGAGAGTCACTGGTTCCTGTGATATAATGTTATGAGCACTAAAATCTGATTTTTTGGAAAAGGAAGAAGGATGAGAGATTACTCTGTTCTCAATGCACTTCTCATCAGCAGAAATGGCATCTTAAAATTCTTTCTCAGATCTTGAATGACTTCGACAGTGTGGAAATGGTCACTTGGGCATCACGGATAAAACTATCAAAATACGATAGAGATATTAATGAGAGTGCCGAGGCTTACATGCCATCAGGGAACGTTCATGTTTCACCTCCACATTAAAGCTGCAATATAAATGAATATGCAGACCAGATCCACTCATTATTCCAACTATTGGCAGAAACAGCTATCAATGAAGATTCTGCTTATAGGTGTTTTAACACCTCTTCCAAAGTGGAACCCATCATGGCTAGCTCCCTCATATCATCTGTCCCTGATTGGAAATGGCTTTGCATAGAGCCATTTTTGCACACTCACTCTTCCTCTTCTTCTTTCGGCTTTTCCCTTCAGGGGTCGCCACAGCGAATCATCTCTCTCCACCTATCCCTATCTTCTGCATCCTCAACACTTGCACCCACTAGCTTCATATCCTCATTAATTCCATCCATATACCTCCTCTTTGGCCTTCCTCTTTGCCTCCTGCCTGGCAGCTCAATGTCCAACATTCTCCTACCAATATACTCACTCTCCCTCCTCTGAACATGTCCAAACCATCTTAACCTGGCCTCCCTAACTTTGTCCCCCAAACGTCCAACATGAGCTGTCCCTCTGATGTACTCGTTCCTAATCCTGTCCAATCTTGTCACTCCCAAAGAAAACCTCAACATCTTCAGCTCTGCTACCTCTAGCTCTGACTCCTGTCTCTTCCTCAGTGACACTGTCTCTAAACCATACAGCATGGCCGGTCTCACCACTGTCCTGTACACCTTCCCCTTGATTCTCGCTGATATTTTCCTATCACACAGAACTCCCGACACCTTTCTCCACCCATTCCAACCTGCCTGCACTCGCTTCTTTACCTCTTTCCCACACTCTCCATTACTCTGGGCTGTTGACCCCAAGTACTTAACTCCTGTACCTTCTTCACCTCTTCACCCTGTAACCTTACTGTTCCACTTCCCTCCCTTTCATTCACACACATGTACTCAGTCTTACTACGACTGACTTTCATTCCTCTTCTCTCCAGCGCAAACCTCCACCTCTCCAGGTTTTCCTCCACCTGCTCCCTGCTCTCACTACAGATCACAATGTCATCTGCAAACATCATTGTCCAAGGAGACTCCTGTCTGACCTCCTCTGACAACTGGTCCATCACTATAGCAAACAGGAAGGGGCTCAGAGCCGATCCCTGATGCAGTCCCACCTCCACATTGAACTCCTCTGTCTGACCTACAGCACACCTCACCACTGTCCTGCTCCTCTCATACATGTCCTTCACCACTCTGACATACTTCTCTGCTACTCCTGACTTCCTCATACAGTACCACAGCTCTTCTCTTGGCACCCTGTCATACGCTTTCTCCAAGTCTACAAACACACAGTGCAACTCCCTCTGCCCATCCCTATACTTCTCCATCAAAATTCTCAGAGCAAAAATTGCATCTGTTGTGCTCTTTCTGGGCATGAAGCCATACTGCTGCTCACAAATTTCCACTACCTTCCTTAACCTAGCTTCCACTACTCTTTCCCATACCTTCATTGTATGGCTCATCAACTTTATCCCCCTATAGTTGCTGCAACTCTGCACGTCACCCTTATTCTTAAAGATCGGCACTAACACACTTCTTCTCCATTCCTCAGGCATCCTCTCACTCTTTAAAACCCTGTTGAACAAACTAGCTAAAAATTCCACTGCTGCCTCTCCCAGACACTTCCAGACCTCCACCGGGATGTCATCAGGACCGACTGCCTTCCCACTTTTCATCCTCTTCAAAGCCTTCCTGACTTCATCCTTTCTAATCTTATCTACTTTCTGTTCCACAGAGTTCACCCCTTCTACTCTTTTTTCCCTCTCATTTTCCTCATTCATCAGCTCCTCAAAGTATTCCTTCCATCTCCTCTGTACACTCTCCTCGCTTGTGAGCACCCTTCCATCTCTATCCTTAATAACTCTAACTTGCTGCACATCCTTCCCATCTCGATCCCTCTGCCTAGCTAACCTGTACGAGTTTTTCTCTCCTTCTCTAGTGTCTAACCTAGTGTACAACTCGTCATATGCCTTCTGCTTGGCCTTAGACACCTCCCTCTTCACTCTGCGCTGTAACCTTGTATTCCTGTCTATTCTCTTCAGTCCTGTCCATGTCCCACTTCTTCTTGGCTAACCTCTTCCTCTGGATGCTATCCTGAACTTCCTCATTCCACCACCAAGTCTCCTTATCTTCTTTCCTTCTTCCAGATGACACACCCAGCACCTTTCTCCCTGTCTCCCTGATCACTTCTGCTGTAATTTCCCAGTCATCTGGCAGCACTACCTGAGCACCCAGAGCCTGCCTCAACTTCTGTCTAAATTTTGCACACTCACTATGTCCATTAATATGGAAAGGTTTCACTCGGATGCTTGCATGGATGAGTTGCAAATTTCCTCTTTTTATTTAACAAATCAGGAAGTAAATGTGAAGTTAGAAACAGGCTTGAGATCCAAAACGAAAACATTTTTCATTTATTTTTCAGTTAGGGAAATAGTGTGTGAAAGTGTGTGTGGGGGTGTTAAATGTTACATGCACACTATTTGGATTATTCATTGTTCAGTAATGGAATACATTATGGTAGAAAAGAAAAGATCTTTTGTATATAGAGATGCTGTTTTGTTACAGTACACAGTGATTTGAGTGTTGCATTTGCAATCTTCCGCTTTGCAGCCAGTTCCCTGTTTGTGATGGTTCAATGCTTAAGGCTCTAGGTTACTGATCAGAAGGTCAGGGTTTTAAGCTTTAGCAATACCAAGCTGCTACTGTTGTACCCTTGAGCAAGGCCCCTAACCTTCCCTGTTCCAGGGGCATGGTTTTATGTCTGTCCGAATCTTCCTAACAAGCTGGGATATGCAAGGAAAATAATTTCTCTCTGCTATTATGTATATGTGGCAAATAAAAGCTCCTTCTAGTACCAACATACTGACTCGCAAGGACACCACTCTCTGTGAGCTAACCTTTGGGAGTTTTTCTTAAAGTACCTTCTAGGACACTACATACAACTTCAGCATTTATTTATGTTGCTATAGCTGTCATTGATATTCTAATACGTTTTTGTGCTTCCTACAAAATGCTGGACTCTTACATATTCAATGTTCAAGGTAATCAATGTCCTTGGATCATACTCAGAAAAAAGAAAATCCTTGTTTCATTATTCATCTCACAGTGTAAAACATTAGCTTTATTCTCAACAGAGTTGCATATGAATATAACTCAAAGAAAAGCATCAGTGTTTCTACTGTGAAATATAAAGGTCATTTTTTTGGATGAAAGCAGTTAATTGATTCTTTTTTTAATTCTTCATTCTGCAGTGAAAGAGAAGGAAGACATGAGACCGCATCTGGAGCCTAAAGGCATGAATTATGAGACTTCTTGTGAATACAGGTAAATGATGCTCTGTGATGCGGTTGGATGCTAATGTGAGGCTTTTGTATAAATGAGTGTTCATAACACCATGTCTTTCTCTGCTACAAGCAAACCTTACAATTTTATCACTTATTTGGATCCACACAGAAAGCATGGCAAGTGAAGCAATGTGTTGTGCAAACCTGTGTGTGTGTGTGTGTGTGTGTGTGTGTGTGTGTATGTGTTTATTCTGTAGATGTAGGTACAAATAAAGAGTCAAGTGAAAATAATATACACTATATTGGCAAAAGTTACATTTTGGACAATTTCATGCTCCCAACTTTGTTTGGGGATCCAAACTGTTCCAACATGACTGCACACCAGTGCGCAAAGCGAGGTCCATATAGACATGGATGAGTGAGTTTGGTGTGGAGGAACTTGACTGGCCTGAACAGAGTCCTGAACTCAACCTGATAGAACACCTTTGGGATGAATTAGAGTGGAGACTCCAGGCCTTCTCCACCAACATCAGTGCCCTGCCTCACAAATGCGCTTCTAGAGGAACGGTCAAAAATTCCCATAAACACACTCCTAAACCTTGTGGAATGCCTTCCCGGAAGAGTTGAAGCTGTTATAGCTGCAAAGGGCGGCCCAACTCCATATTACATTCATGTGCATGTAAAGGCAGACGTCCCAAAACCTTTTGCAAAATAGTGTATGTGGTATGGAATTATATACAGCATACAATCAAATACAGTGTCTTTGTTTGTAAGCTAGTACACAGCAATCTGAGTTGCAAGAACCTTTGTTTTCTTTGCATTGGCTATGCACAAATCTGTGTGGTGCTGCAGATCTCAGAGATAATTCTAGTGACTGGTTGCAGTTGTCACAAATGCAATGTTTCTTCCACTTAACTGAAATGACGTTGCACAAAATTAGTCTTCATCTAGATGTGATGCTAGATCAAGATTTACTAATAGATAAACTCTTGTTATATTATGTAGGTCACAGAACACCTTTGGTAAACCTTTATACTCTGTATATACACTGCTCAAAATTAAATAAATAAATAAATAAATAAATAAATAAATAAATAAATAAATAAATAAATAAATAAGGGAACACTTCTGGCATATCAATCTGCCCAGTTGGGAACCATAAGTGATTGGGAACATAAGCCAACTTTATGCTTGTACTCCACTAAATTACAGAGGCAAATGTTGAACTTTTTACTCCACTCCATTTGTCTAACAGCTTTAGTTACTAGTTAATCTCCCAATGTGGTGATTTTGAATATTTTGGATAAACTTTATACATTGCATTCTTTATGGATTGAGGAAATTGTCCTACTTCTTAATCTGAATAATCTATTTAACCCATCAACCTTTGGACTAGCTAGAAAATGCATTTTCACCAAGCTGAAATCATCTGAGCTCATGAAAAGTTGAATTTTCAGATATCTGGTTTTCACAGGACAGCAATGATGATGTCCTGTGATGATCTTATAGAATATGATGTATTGCTGGAAATTAAACTACCCAACAGTGTATAATGACATTCAAATCAGCTCAAACTTGAACATCTACAGCAGTAAACTTTAACAGACACATTAATGCAGTAGTAATATTAATCCAAAAGCATGATATATAATAGTAAAGTGCTGACAGGGATCATTTTAATGAACAATGAGTATGTTTACTTTTGAGAATTTAAGTATATTTTGCTGATAATACTTTAAGTAAGGTTTTAAATGCAGGGATTTTAATTGTAGAGGCAGGATCCCATGTTCTCACTGCCGTGGCCCGGGTTCGATTCCTGGGCAGGAAGCTAACCCAGCCACTGAAAAAGTTAACTCTCAGTGCTGGTCCCAAGCCTGGATAAAAGGGGATGGGTGCTTCAGGAAAGGCATCTGGTATAAAACCTTATTTACATTACAACTTACATAAAAAAATCTCAATACTTTTTCCACCACTTTTGGAGCTTTCTGTTTAGCTCGCACTACTCGAACCGTCCACTGATACAAATCATCCTTATTAACCTTTTGCTTTAAGTTCCTTTCAGAGTTTTATGTTTAAATTGCAGTCAGAGAAACTTTGTTGTATTATATACAATCACAAGTCCTTCTTACCTCTTTCCTATAAATACTACATCTCCTAAAGAACATTCTCTTTGTTCTGTAAGCTTCATACTCCCTCTCAAACTCAATATTAACAAATATAATGTACGGATGTGAAAAAAAAAAAAGACTCCCTATTTTATTGCATCCGATTGGATCCCTGATGCACATCTCCAGTCGCAATCTTTTTTTGCAATGCTTAAAATTGCGTGCCTTTTGGTTGTCTTTTTGTAGGTCTGTTTTAAACACATTGTCTGTTCGATACAGTATTTGAATCTAATATTCAGTTAGATTCCTTGTCCACTTATGGCTTTTCTCTGTGTGGTCCTTAATGAGGTAAAGTAGCCCAACAGGTTGTTTGTTTACACACACTGTTTCTCTCATTGTTTAGCACTCTGTCTCTGAGGACGCACTATAAACTATTGTCCTTTGAAGCTGTTGTCATTTGCAGTTTGCAATTAGAGGAAAAACAGTGGCTCCATCCTGACCTCTTTTGTCTCCTTCTTATGAACCTTTTCTCTCAGTTTCCTCAGGTAAAGTTAGTCATTTTGTTTTGCTTTTTATTACAGCGACAGTGATGAAAAGCCTCTTAAGAACAGTCGGCCTACGCTAGTGGGAGACATCAAAGAAGACAACAGCAGCATGGACAGCTCAGATGACTACGGGAACGAGGAGTGCGAGTTCAGTGAGGATGGATCTTTTATCGGCGAATACGTTGGCTACTGACAAAGGTTATCGATGGAGTTCACAGTGTGATATGCTGTTTCTTCTTTTAGACTATTAAATGAGTGAGAGGCTGTGTGTAATTTAAATATGCAAATGGGATGTATGTTAAGGATCTGGGTGTGTCTGAACGGTCACTTCCATAAGGTGTAGCAAACACTGTGGAACACGCAAGCTTAATATCATGACTAACTAAGTTTCTTCTTCTGATATCTTACATTAATCCTAAAATCGGACACATTTCTTTTTAGTAATGTTAAAATAGATACTGCCAGGGCTAAAAAAAAAAATTAAAAAAAAGAATCCTTTTGAAAGGGTTAAAATAAAGTGATAACCCATACTATTGTTTTTTACATAAAATATGCATGCAGGAGCAGTTTGCCGATTATTCTTAAAGGGTTCAGAATTCCTAGAGATTATCGTCATTCCAAAAGAAATCCATTTCTCTTCAATACATGAGATTGTCATTAATCTCCAAAACATGCTTGTATTGCAGTTTATGCCTACCTCTATTTTGTTTCTTAAAATATCTTTCTGAGTTTTTCTGTACATAATGTATGCAGTTTTTTTCTTTTGTTTGCAGTGAATATATATTTTTGTATGTTTGAACATTCTTTTTTTTTTTTTTACTTGTACAGTAAATACTGTCATCCATACAGAAGTCACAGAATGCTTGATCAGAATATTAAACAGAGTATACATGCATAGACAAAGGGAAGACTAGATACTGCATTATTATTTTTGCGTTATTTGCATTATTGTTGCCAAGAATCTCTGTCACCCTGAACAAGATTTTGGAGATATATGGGTCTAACCTGAACCTGTATATTGCTTTATGTGCACACTTATTTTTTATAAAATGTTTTTTTTTTTTTTTTTTTTTACAGATACATTGATATAACAGACAGTCTGCCTAAACTCTTTCAAAAAGTCCCTAATAAAATAAAAACACACATTGTCTCTGAGAAAGTAATTCCATGTTTTAATTATTCTTCCAATCAAAGGGTGAACAGTGTGTATTTGGGAGCTCGGAAATGAACTCAGTTGGGAATGTGGAAAATTGTCCCCCACTAGCATAAAAAAGCACTTAGTATGTATATCAATGACAATATTGCACAAATTTTATAATAATTACTGTCTCTCTCTCTGTCTGACTCTCACGGCCTCACTGCTGTCTTTTTTTTTACATAATTGGGTCATCATATATTGTGCAATCTAAACATAATAACCTATATTTACTTATTGTGTAAAGAATAACATTTACAAGCCATGGTCTTATACACTATCGCACACGCACAAACGGCTTGTCATTATATCCCTATATGTGAGCTGTTACTATTGAAACAATGACGTATTAGAATGAGCACATTAATATAATTGATGCTACAACCAGAACTACATGTGTTGTTATTCTACCACACTGTGATATAGTTAAGCAATATCACATGAGCAAGAGTGTGTTTATACTGAATATCAGCATGGCTGTGATTTTCAGCCATAGGCACGAGGCTGCAGATAATCACAGCAGGGTTGATATTCACTGTAAATGCACCAGCATGAGTGCCATATTGCTTTTATATAAAAGTTAATATTCACTAACTGACCTTTCAGACACTATAAAGCCAAAGGTTTTGTTTACTTTTATAAAAAAAAGTAAATATTGGCTGAAGAATACATAGCCTGTCAGCTAGCCGGCTAGTTTTCTGCTGGCTGGACAGGTATTGATTTGTACATTCATTTTAAAGGTACGGCCAATGAAATTGGCTTCCCTTCCTGTATTTCATCTTTAACTGATGAGTTTCCATTTTTTAAGTCAAAAGGTATGTTAATAACAAAACATTTTTGACACATCTGCTGATGATGTTTCTACTATTGTAAAGGTTTCTATTATTAAAATGTTACGTGGTGAACCTGGATGTGGAGTGATATAAACAGTGAAACTTCCAAGTGCAGTTGTACTAAATATAAGCATGCTTGGAACGCTGCTCTTCAAATCAGATTAGCGAACTAGAACTAACTGTTGTCTAATTACTAACAGTTCTGTTCCATTGATTTGATTGGACAAGTAATGTTCTAAAAATACTGATATATACTACAATAGTGGTAGATTTTCTAATTCTAGCAGTGGGTCATTATGTTGAAATCATTGCTACAGTCTGTTGCATGGTAAGAGACACACAAAGTTCTATACAGCTCCACATTTTGACCACATTTTTTCTGAAAAGTCAGGCCTTCATCCTTATGTCTATGGCTGTACACTCTTGCTTGTGCGATATTGATTGCTTGCTTGTAAGAAGCTTTTATTGTCATTTCAACCATATATAGCAGATGCAGTACACAGTGAAATGAAACATTTCTCCAATACCCTGGTGCTACATAAAACAACACAGCACTACCTGAAGAACACAGAGATAAGTTGTCCTAGCCACATAAACTGCATCGTGTACAACCTAGTGCAAACAGTGCGAGACAAAAGATAGGGCAAACAGACAATACAATACAAAACACTACAGGACAGATATATACATTATGTAATTGAGCATTTGTGCAAAATAAGAGGATTGTAAACAATGAGAGGGTTCTTGTAAACATATATACACTTATACAATAGCATAAAGTAAAGTGTAAAGTGTTTAAACAGCCTCTATATTGTACAGAACTATTCATGTATTTTATGAAAGTATTGTTCACTGTATAGACTATATATTAAACAAATGTCCACAATTGACATCCATAACACATTATGCTAATTTGCAACTTTTATATATAGAAATTTTAATCGTTGCTTAATCACTGTCATCCATATTCTGACATTGCTCCCGCACTCATGCCTTTCCCCTCAAATACTGGTCAATCACAGTGATAATCCATGAGTCATAGCAGTATAAACCTTTATCCATTCTAAAATTGCTTTTTCTGCAGAGCAATAAACCCTGCTAGACAATAACAAGAGAACACCTGTTCCACAAACCCAGCAGGGGGCCCCGTCACTTACTTTAGGTGGCATGTAAGCCTCCATTTAAGGGCGGTAGTCATGTTCCAGCCATTATATTGTCAGGTCATATTCATGTCTGTCCATGAACTCAGTTTCCCAGAACACACGTCCTGAGAAACATGCTGGGGAAATACGTTCATCACATACATTACAATATTCTGATCTTCTACCCCATCCTATGAGACTCATGAGCACCATGTCTGCCGGGATCTCCAGTATCTCACTTGGAATGAGCTGTTCATATAGGGGGAGAGGTTTCACCATTGATTCGTTAAATCACTACACCTCCTTCCACTGCCTGGCTGGTCCACAGTCTTTGCCACCGCTAAGCTCCTCTTCCAACATGTGTTCCAGGATTTTGGGTTTACAGAGGACAGAATTAGTGACAGAGGCACTCAGTTCACCTCTCAAGTTTGGGCAAGCTTCATGGGCAGACTGGGTGTAAGCATCAGTTTAGCCTTGGTATACCACCCAGGTGAAGAGGGTTCCAAAGAACATTCTGTGGCAGGAGAATTTGGCCCAGTTCCTACCACGAACATAAAATGCCCAAAACTCAAACTGCAACACAGCCACTCAGCTGATCCAGTTTGAGTGTGTGCTTGGGAACCAGCCTTCACTATCCACCTGAAATGCTAAGCGCATGGACTTATCAGCAGTGGATGACTGCTTTTCGGAGAGTGAGTAGGTGTGGGAAAGCATCCAGCAAGAGTCAAGTCAAGTCAAGTCAAGAAGCTTTTATTGTCATTCTAACCACATATAGCTGACGCAGTACATAGTGAAATGAGACAACGTTCCTCCAGGACCCTGATGCTACATTAAAACAACATACAACATGTAATTACCAAACCGAAACAACAACACAGAGCTAGGACAGAAGTTTGTTCTAGCTACATAAAGTGCAAAGTGTGCAAACAGTGCAAACAGTGCAAACACAAGACAGTGCAAAGACAAGTACAAAAAGAACACAAGACAACACAAAACATGTGCAATGTTGACAGAATGTGATGTGCATTACATATGTTTGTAATGCATAGCAGCATGACCATTTGTAGTGTGCAAAATGTGTTAGCAGCAGTTAAAAATAGTGCAAATAAGTAATCATTAACAGGTTGAGGTAGTGCAAATAGAAGATACATTATATTGAGAGTCCGTTCATACAGGTGTGTGTGTGTGTCGTGTGTGTGTGAGAGAGAGAGCTGGTAGTTCAGTTCTGGGTGTTAAGGAGCCTGATGGCTTGTGGAAAGAAACTGGTACACAGTCTGGTTGTGAGGGCCCGAATGCTTTGGTAACCTCTTTCCAGATGGCAGGAGAGTGAAGAGTGTGTGTGAGGGCTGTGTGGGGTCATCCACAATGCTGTTTGCTTTGCGGATGCAGCGTGTGGTGTACATGTCCGTGATAGAGGGGAGAGAGACTCCAATGATCTTCTCAGCTGTCCTCACTATCCGTTGCAGGGTCTTGCGATCCGAGACGAGAATTCCCAAACCAGGCAGTGATGCAGCTGCTCAGGATGCTCTTGATGGTCCCTCTGTAGAATATGGTCAGGATAGGGGGAGGTAGATGGGCTTTCCTCAGCCTCCACAGGAAGTAGACGCGCTGCTGGGCTTTCTTGGTGATGGAGGTGGTGTTGAGTGACCAGGTGAAGTTCTCCGCTAGATGTACACCAAGGAATTTGGTGCTCTTGACGATTTCCACAGGGGATCCGTTGATGCACAGCGGAGAGTGGTCACTCTGTGCTCTCCTAAAGTCAACAACTATCTCCTTTGTCTTGTCAACATTCAGAGACAGGCTGTTGGCTTTACACCAGGCTGTTAAATGTTGCACCTCCTCTCTGACTCATCGTTTTTGCTGATGAGACCCACCACGGTCGTGTCATCGGCGAACTTGACAATGTGGTTCAAACTGTGCATTGCTGCACAGTCTTGAGTCAGCAAAATGAACAGCAGGGGGCTGAGCATACAGCCCTGAGGGGCTCCAGTGCCTTAGTGTGGTGATGCTGGAGAAGCTGTTCCCGATTCGGACTGACTGAGGTGTCCCAGTCAGGAAGTCCAGGATCCAGTTGCAGAGGGAGGTGTTCAGGCCCACCAGGCTCAGTTTCTCAATCAGGGGCTGAGGGATGATTGTGATTGTGATTGAGATGTTCACAATTGATGATTGTGAACATCTCAAACAAGTCCCTCACTATGATTTGGGACACAGAGTCTGGCAGAGTCGCTAATAAAGACTTTCAACAACCTTGTCTTGTCACTGATTGTTTCCCTCATGTGTCGGGATTAATCTCACCTGTTGACCTGTCTTTGCCTAATGATTTTGGATCTGTCTACTATAATTAAATGCTCACCTGCACTTATGTCCTCAAAGCCATGTTCCTGTCACGCTCTGTGCTTCGGACACATCTTTGTTGAGTTTAGTGGGAATGGTAATTATATATATATTATGTTTAATTAAAACTCAGCAGGGGGGCACGGTGGCTTAGTGGTTAGCACGTTTTCCTTCAAGAACCTGGCAGTGATTGGGCTGTCCCGAAATTTCCGAACTCAGCCATTGTGGTTTAAGTACTTTCCTTTTGCCCCGTGACTGTTTACTTTGGAAACTCCAGTTTTCATTACATCTGGTTTTTAAAGGAACAAAGCATGGTTTAGGTTTTTTAATTTACACTCAAAAATTGGGTAACTTGTGGTTTGTGCCCTGTTTATGGGGTTTACACAGCTAAAGAAGGTAAACCTGCCTTGAAAGCATCAATGGTTGTGAATTAGGAAACAGGAATCCCTGTAAACAAAGAAATTTTGGGAAAGCGGTGCAATGGGGAATGATCTGAATAAATGCTAGTATAAGATGTGTAAGGATTATGACTTTTATCTTTTGTTCCTACCAAACATGAAGATGTTAAAACCTGGTGGTCCAGGCCGCAGGGTCCCACCGGCTCTCATTGCCACAGCTCGGGTTCAAGTCCTGGGCAGGACGCCAACCCAGCCACTGAAGAGTTAACTCACAGTGCAGGTCCCAAACACGGGTAAAATCGGGAGGGTTGCGATAGGAAGGGCATCCAGCATAAAACCTGTGCCAAATAGTGCGGATCAAATGATCTGCTAAAAAAAAAAAACAGTGGACCCTCCAAGCACGGGACTAATGCTAGAATAAAAAAAATGAAACTGTTTTTCATGATCAAAGATAGGTGTAGACTCAGAATAGATTAAATGGCTAGACAAAGGGTTCAGGGCAAAGATCTATCAAGCCTCTTTGCAAGAGGTTCAAAGTGCAAATGAGGTGTTAAAGTCACTGCAACTGAACGATCTGTTGTTTTCCTGACAGATAAAGCCGTGAAATGAAACAAGCATCTGTCAAATGGAGAAAGAATCTGAGGAAAGACATTTATTTTTTTTCTAGGGTTTTTTTGCCAATCAGACCTATTTGAAGCTCACCTGGCTTTGTTTGAAGGTGGTAGAGAATGTGAACCGTAGGCAGATGATTAAAAGAGAATGAACTGTCCCTGAATTACTGAAACTCAGCACATTGTGGCTTCACTTTTAAGTACTTCTTTGAATGCTGTAGACTGTTCAATTTGGCAAAAAATCACACGTTAAATATCATTACATCTTTTTAAAGAGGTTTCAATTCAATTCATGGTTTCCAGAATGTCTTTTTAATTCTCACACTCAAAAAATGAATGGGAATAACTTGCTGGACACATTTTTCTTCTAGCTGTTGATGTCTGACACAGCTAAAGTTAAGGTAAACCGAATAGATTTAAGAATGCATCACTGGTTGTGAATTGGAGGAAAAGTCAGAAAGAATGAAATAAAAAAACAAAGAAATGAGAAAATCGGTGCTATGGAGAGTGTATCTGACATAAATTGCTAGCCTATAAGATGTGTAAGGATTCTGACTTTTATGTTATCTGTGAGGTATACAAAATAAAATAAGTGAACTGGAAAAACAAAAGGGCTGCATGTAGTAGCTCCAGGTTCCTCAGATCAATCCTGAGCTCTGGTTTCTATCCATTTTTCTGTGCATGGTCTGCCCATGTTTGTGTGGGATTCCTCCTGGGTTCTACAGTTTCTTTACACATTCCAAAAATACTGGTAGTTGAATTGTCTAAGATAAATTGCCTGTAATTGCCAATGTACATATGTTTGAGTGTGTGTGCTTGGTGTTCTGTGAGGGACTGGCATCACATACAAGCTGTATTCGTACGTTGCACCCAGTATTGGGATAAGCTTGAGATAGACTTCAGATCCACTGCAACCTTGACATGGATAACACAGTTACTGAAAGAGAGTGAATGAGACAAATAGAAAAGTAGAATAGATACTAATGACATCTACCTATCGTATTTGGGCTCTATTTGGAAGTAGACAGAACACTGATTCTGGAAATGCCCTGCTTCCCCTTAAAGCCACTGCCTGCCTATGCTTTAACCCTGCACTGATGGTTCCCTGAACTTGCACCTGTAGAGAGAGAGAGAAAATGCAAGAGATTAGAAAGAAGAAACTGACCATATCAGAGATCATGCCTGAAAACAGGGTTTCAGAGAAACTACCCCTCATTTCCTAGGAACATGGATGGGTTGAAAATGGGGTGGGGTGGAGGGGGGAGGGGATTCAGAGAGAGCACCACACACTCAAAAAGCTCCATAAACACTTCTGGAAGATTATGGAGCCCCAGCTGATGTGGGTGCTGCTGGAGTACCAGTGGGCTGAGAATCTGTCAAGTCTTGGTCTGTGTCTTAATAATAGTAAGGCTCATGAACCAATCCTAGGTTTCAGCACTACTATAGAACCCTGGACAGGCTTTAGAGAGCAAGACTTGACTTTTGTATTTAATTTTCTCTCCCTGTGCACTGGGGTGCTTTTCAATGCCTTGTTTGGGAAATAACAAAAAAAAAAAAACCGAACACATGCACACATTT
The DNA here is from genome assembly GCA_033459395.1 of Hemibagrus guttatus. Lineage (NCBI taxonomy): Eukaryota > Metazoa > Chordata > Actinopteri > Siluriformes > Bagridae > Hemibagrus > Hemibagrus guttatus. The sequence goes on along the minus strand of JAUCMX010000017.1, from coordinate 4,192,133 downwards.
ATTCCTCCATCTCATCTCATTCCACAGATTCTCTCATTTCTCTGCCCTTCTGCAACACACACCCAGCAAAATGAACCACGTTAATTATCCACAAGTGCATGCAAGTTCCTGTAATTACTCATCCTTCTTCTGGACTCCACACTCCATTCACAACTGTTGCTCGACCACACTCTTACTGTTCTATTTGTGTTCAAATGGATTTTTAAAATGAAATTCAAGTTATAAGAGTTTGCGAATTAAAATTTACATTTGATAAATGGCTGAAACACAGTGCATGGTTAGGCTCTGCTCCACCTGCCCCTTTGGACATTCTGGCACTGATGTTTAGTAAAAAATTCAAATAATGGGTTAGGTGCTATGAGCAATGTATATATTGAAAACTGCTATGAAATACATTGCTTGACCAAAAAAAGAGTATGTAAGAGCCTTCCACTGGATAATTACTACTACATGTTTCAGCTGACAATAAGTTATTTAACCCTAACTGATGCAGTGCTTTTAAACAACCATTTTGGAAGACATATGGTAATGGAAAAGATGTTACTCTGTCTCAAAAGGGTCAAATTGGTCTGCATCAATCAAAGAAAACAACTAAGGAGATTGCTGAAACTACTACAATTGGGTTAAGAACTGTCCAAACGCATTATTAATACCTGGAAGGATAGTAGTGAACCATCATTTTTGAGGAAGAAATGTGGTCAGAAAAAATTTTTGGAATCTTTAAAATGTTCAGTGAAATCAAATGATTAAAAAAAAACAACAGTAGAACTTGCGGTTATGTTTCCTAGTGAAAATATGAGCATTTCCACACACACAGTGCAAAGAAACTGGAAGTAAACGGCTGTGTAGCCTTAAGAAAACCGTTAATCAGTGAGGCTAATCGAAATAAAAGGCTTCATTTTGAAACCCAGACCTTAACCCCAGTGAGAATCTTCAGACTGTGCTGTAGAAGACTTTACACAGTAGGCCAGCTCTCCCATCATAAATTCAAGATCTTGGTAAGAAATGAATGCAACTCTGAACAGAAATAAATGTTGTGACATTGCATAAGCTTATTGAAACGATGCCATGGCAAATGTATGCCATAAGTTGCTTTCGGCTGCTCCCTGTTCGGGGTCGCCACAGCAGACCAACTGGTCCGCACAACAACTTGGCACAGGTTTTACACCGGATGCCCTTCCTGACGCAACCCTCCCATTTTTCCAGGCTTGGGACTAGCACTGCATCCAGTGGCTGGGGTTTGGGCATTGGCTGGGAATTTAACCCGGGCCTTCCGTATGGTAGGTGAGAAACCTACCACTGAGCCACCAACGCCCATACAATAGTGTGCACAAATGTTTCATTTGTATTTTATTCATTATCTCAATTTGTTTGATGGACCAACAGAACATGTTGTCTTACAGACAAAATATGGAGAAAAAGGAGAAATATGAGTCTTTGTTTGGCAGAATTCTCATTAAAGTGACAGGGTTTACAGTCCTAGCACTGTCATACAACTTTGTTTTCATGATGCTACTTTTGATTTTAGAACTTAATGAGCTATTATATGAGGTTAAAAATAAAAGAAACAATGGTAGGAGGGCCAATAATGCAGCTTTTGTATCCTCACAACATGAACACACTGACAGGCATTAATCAAGGGGAGTCCTGTTGATGTGAACCCTGGATCAGAAGTAACAAGAACAAAGGCCTGCTACAGCAATGTTGCTGTAACCCTGATTTAGCTGGAAGCATGAAAGTGGGGCATAATTAGACCACCTATGGTGGGTGGCATTCAATCCTGCTGTTATACAGTCGGGACCATAAGTTGAAAGTGGAAAGTTGGAAAATGACACAATTTTCATAATTGTGCCTCTGTACACCACCACAATGAAGTTGAAATGAAGCAATCAAGATGCCATCGAAAAGTAAATACCTTAATTCAAGGGGTTTAACAAAAATATTGCATTAACCATTTAGGAATTAAAACTATTTTCACAGTCCCTCCTTTTTCACAGGCACAATTATATAAAAATATTCAGATTCAGATTCAATATTCATATGCAGATTCAAGGCCAGGCAATTTTCTAATTAGTTGACAAATTAAGGAGATAAAGGGTCTGAAGTTGATTCCAAGTGTTACATTTGCAAGGAAAAGGAGGACTCAGAAGTCTACACATCTTGATTGCCGCATTTTAAATTTATTTTGGTGATGTACAGATGCAAAACTACAAAAATTGGGTCAGTGTCCAAATATTTATAGACCCTACTGTATTGGATGAATCCGGAGCACCTATGTGTTCTCCGAGTTCAGTTATCTTAGACCCTAGATGTGGTAACAATATTTGTATTAATGATTAATGATAATTCTCCTTTTTTTGTATTTCATGTCACCTATTACCAGTGGTGTTAATAACAACTTACTGAAGTTTGCTGAAATTACAGAAGAGTAGTCCCAACTAGCTGGTTTGTAATGCTGAAAAATATTCCAAATCAGCTAATATATATATATATATATATATATATATAATATATATATATATATATATATATATATATATATTATATTGTAATAAGATTCATTTTTATAAAACATGACACTTACTACAACCTCACATCTGTCACTAGTGGAAACACCTTGACCTTCAAGACCTTGTTGCTTTCGGCTGCTCCCTGTTCAGGGTCGCCACAGCGGACCAACTGGTCCACACAACAACTGGGCACAAGTTTTGCTCCGGATGCCCTTCCTGATGCAACCCTCCCATTTTACTGGGTTTGGGACCGGCACTGCATCCAGTAGCTGGGAATTAAAGCCGGGCTTTCCACATGGTAGGCGAGAAACCTACCACTGATCCACCAATGCCCTGGAGGAAATACCATAGAGCTTAATATACATCATATACAGCTAAACTATACACATATATTATATATAAATGAGTCTAATATCTGACCCTGTTGGAAATGTAAATGTAAGAGGTATTTACATGGGTCCTATCGTGATCAACTAGGAAAGGTCTTTTACCTTGGAATAAAGGTATGTTAAAAATATGAAAATGTGAAATATGTTTCTAAAGGTGCCCTGCCAAGAATGGGTCAAACAGTATTTGATTATTTCAAACAAACCGTCATTATGTGGGAAATGCAATAATTCATTGACAACAAGAAACGCTGAAATCACTGCCACAACTCTATGGGATACTTCAAGCCAGTAGTCTGCATGCATTTCAACCCTGAGTCAGATATCTCTTACCTCTCAAACTTTTGTAAAGGCTGAACACACATGCAGTGTTGCTCATGTTTGAGCACTCTACAAATGACTAGGTGGACAGTAATTTGCAATTAAGCAGTGTGTTCTGTGTTCCTGGTGAATATAAAACCAAGCTCTTTCAGTGTCTGCTTTTCTAGGGCTCATCACCAGAAAATTGAAAACCATGAGCAGACTGCGTATTTTTAAGGACGAATTACACACCAGTTATTTTTAATGATTTAAATATCACATTATTCCAAAGTCTTTATTTGAAAGCTATCTCCCTTCTATTTCTAAACTGGGAGAGAAATAAACAGGTTACAATTCAAGGCCACTTGAACCTACAGGACTATGTGCAACAACCCAATCATTACTATGGTTAATCCGTCTGTGATTGTGTGTTTGTCAATCTATGCAGTCAACTACCAGCTCATAACTGAAAAGCCCTTAAACTTGGTTTTCTGACTTGCTGCCAGTACAGTAAACAAAAAGTTCAGAATTTTTTTCGTTCTCTCTGACTCACTTAGTGACTAGCAAAATTGCTTGTGTGCTAAATGTCGGGCAAAGCAAACTGTCTGAGTATTTCTTCCTGTGAATAGGTGGCTATAATGTTTGTGTAAACAGTATGGTGTGTGGTAATACTCCAAGAAGTACAACGAAATGCATAGCAATTTCTTGAGTTAATACAAATACACAGTAAAATCCACAAAAGCTTAACAAATATGGCCATATCTTATCCAAATATGGCTTAAGATCAAAGCATTGCCCTGAAAGACCTTGTTGAGTAAGAATTACTACATTATAAAGAAGCATGCTGTGATGATATCTATTTTAGTTAACTCCTTGCACTTTCTTTAACACTAAGTATCAGCAGCTCAGCAGAGGTGCAGGTCAGTGACATTTTCCTAATGATACAGGCCACACTGATGTCCTTTAGAGGTTTTACATCAATATATTGCACTAGATGTCACCAGGCTAATAGCGCATCTCTATAAAAGCAACAGGTTTGATCTATTAATATTATATTTTGCATGCATACTGACAAATTCTATGTATTCAGTATCTAAAAATGAGTTTTAAATAATAAAATAATGCATTAATGTAGGTGGATTGGTGCGGAGCTTTATATTAAGCAGTGTTTGTTCTGAAAACACTACTGTGCTGATCGTTGATTTTAACACAAGTGCATTAGTTCTGACCAGAAACTACTTTATTTATTTATTTATTTTTGCTCAATCAAGGGGTAGCATTAAATCCAAGACAACGCCTCAAAATCTGGACTGTAGTGTGACTTTAGTGTGTTTCATGCAATCCTTAGGGCTTTTATCGCTTGAATTAGTTAACTCTGCGTCATTGGGTAAACAGGAACAGTTATCTTGTCGCATGTTTCACACTGATCATACCTTACAATTAACAATCAATCCTGCGTATTCATAATCTGGTGTTTCACACTGTACATTCCTAAACCCTGGCTTAACATTCCTATTTGCATATTTGTAGTGTCAACAACCATGATTGGATAAATACAGTGCACAACCGGTGTAAATTATGGCTTGTCCTGCCCTTTTGCATTAATGAGAAAAACAGCAGTCTTTTATGGAAAAGACTGGAGGTTTATTAGGTGTTTTGCAGAAATAATAAGTATTGATGCTTGCTGGTAATTGCAGCTGTATGGAGCTCATTGTGACCATGAAAGCACAGTGTCATCTAGTGGTGTCAAGATTATAGTGCACAATGTAACGCATGGTCGTGTTTTATTCCCAGTAAATATCAGATTCCCTTTCTCTGAACCACAAAATGTATTTAAAAATGCATCAGTATTCTACTTATTTAGAACCTTTATGTCTTGTATTTTTTTCAACCAAGAAAACTAAGAGAATGTAAAATTAATCTGTTCCATTAAAAAATACTTCTTTACTTCTGGCTTGGTAAGAAGAAACCTTTATTATCGCCACACATACATTACAGCACAGTGGAATTCTTTTCTTCGCATATCCCAGCTGAAGAAGTTGGGGTCAGAGCACATTGGCAGCTATGATACAGCGCCCCTGGAGCAGAGAGGGTTAAATAATTCTAATAATTGCTTAATAAGAAGAACTTTCTTTGTAAAAAGATTTGTTTTCGTTGTTATGGTAATGCTGCAGTTTGTCCCCGATTTTCATCCACACTGTTGAGGTGTAGTAAATATGAAATAGACAATAAATACAATTCAATGACAATTTTCTTCTCGCTCATCACTGCAAATTACTTAAAACCATGAGATCTGCTTAAATAATTATGGCTGTATGATTTATGAGTCAATATATGCTTATAAATAATATTTAGAAATAAATAAAAAAAAATAAATACAATTTGAAAAATAATTGCATTGTTCCAAATACTGCTGACAAACAAAAAAAAATGTGATGCAGTCAAAAGGATGATAAATGGAAAACGTGGGTAATTTGTAGTGACTGCTCTTCCTAGAAGTGAGCTTATTGCTAACTTATTGATATGGTGTATTTTTCCCTACTGGATTTGCTAACACATAGTAAAGCTAGACAGATATGAGCGGCTCATGAGTGTTCCTTCTTTGAGACTTTCTGACTTTAACATTAGTTGGTTTATATTATTTATCTAATTTGATTATATTGTGATAGGAAAATATCAGCGAGAATCAAGGGGAAGGTGTACAGGACAGTGGTGAGAGCGGCCATGCTGTATGGTTTAGAGACAGTGTCACTGAGGAAGAGACAGGAGGCAGAGCTAGAGGTAGAAGAGCTGAAGATGTTGAGGTTCTCTTTGGGAGTGACAAGATTGGACAGGACTAGGAACAAGTACATCAGAGGGACAGCTCATGTTGGACATTTGGGGGACAAAGTTAGGGAGGCCAGATTAAGATGGTTTGGACATGTTCAGAGGAGGGAGAGTGAGTATATTGGTAGGAGAATGTTGGACATGGAGCTGCCAGGCAGGAGGCAAAGAGGAAGGCCAAAGAGGAGGTATATGGATGGAATTAATGAGGATATGGAGCTAGTGGGTGCAAGTTTTGAGGATGCGGAAGATAGGGATAGGTGGAGAGAGATGATTCTCTGTGGTGACCCCTGAAGGGAAAAGCCGAAAGAAGAAGAAGAAGAAGAATCTAATTTGATTACATAATTAGCAGTTTCTGTTCTTTTTGCACCACAAAGAGGCTTCCTGTGACTACCTGATACATAAAGCAAATATGCATTTCTGAATATATATATTTAAGTTTAATGAAAGCTACTACTTATAGCAGAAATGGTCCTGCTATAGCACATTATCTTGTGTCGATTAAAATACTCAAATTATTCACCCCACTTTATGCCTAATGGGTTTTGTTCCCTCACAGAAAACCCATAGACTACTGCCTTCCCTTTTAAAAACCTACCACACCCCACTATCCACAGGCAGCCCCCTATTCTGGATGCTCCTTCTACAGCTTCCACAAAAGCTCCACCTGGTGTTTAAATACTAACATTAACACAACAGCTGGTGTTTAACACCTTCAAAACAATTCTAATAGAGACTAATAGAAAGCCACGTTACATGGTAGACTCATTTCGAAGTTATTAAATGTAAGTTTGAGGCGAAAACAATGCAGATTACAAACAGATGTGTCACATAAGCACAGATGTTGGATTGCTATGAATAGTAATGAATGATTAGTCATCTGGTGTAATTCTCTGATACTACAATAAGGGAATTTACTGATCCTTGACTGCCGTGCTGATAAATTGGCAGGGAAGATGTTTCTCGGCTGTTTTTTAAAATTCTTAGATATATTTGAATGAAATCAAAATTAATTCTGTTCGTTTCTTATTTTGAGAGGCAAGGCCAAAAGTTACTTATCATAGTGCACATTTTATCATTCTGAACTCAAGTTCAGGGCCAAATAACACAAGCTGTGCAACTCCCTTGATAAAATCTATACGAGGAACGAATACTAAAGGGAAACGGGAAGGCATTTGGATAGAATATAAAATATCTTGCCTAATCATACAGGAATTTTGCATACTTTATTACATGCTTTACATGCATTACATGCTTAGCGCTAAGTTAGATTAGTCGTAATTAGGAAGGCCAATCTTAATAACTGCTAAAAGAGATTATTTAAAAAAAAACATGCTAAAATATTGCAATATAAACCTTTGCTCCTCACTCCTAGTTCTGTAGATCCACAATATTGAAACTCTCATATTAATCAACTAAAATTCAATTAAGGGCAGATTATAAAAAAAATAAAAATAAAATAAAAATAAAAAAAGCAGAATATGTAGGTATATATGTGAAGCAATTACATCCCTGCTGAAAAAAACCCCATGCCTTACATAAGTATTCACCCCATTTTTCAAGCTTTTGATGTGTTACAAACCTACAATTGATATTGACTTATTGACCTTTGGGTTAATCAATTTGATGCTTGTTTGATGCAGATAAAAACATAAATAAATAAGAGCATCAGGCATAACATTATGACCACCTGCCTAATATTGTGTTGGTCCCCTTTTGCTGCCAAAACAGTCCTGATCCGTCGAGGCATGGACTCCACTAGATCCCTGAAGGTGTGCTGTGGTATCTGGCACCAAGATGTTAGCAGAAGATCCTTTAAGTCCTGTAAGTTGTGAGTTGGGGCCTCCATGGATCGGACTTGTTTGTCCAGCACATCCCACAGATGCTCGATTGGATTGAGATCTGGGGAATTTGGAGGCCAAGTCAACACCTCAAACTCGTTGTTGTGCTCACGAAACCATTCCTGAACCATTTTTGCTTTGTGGCACGGTGCATTATCCTGCTGAAAGAGGCCACAGCCATCAGGGAATACCGTTTCCATAAAAGGGTGTACATGGTCTGCAGCAATGCTTAGGTAGGTGGTACGTGTCAAAGTAACATCCGCATGAAAGGCAGGACCCAAAGTTTCTCAGCAGAACATTGCCCAAAGCATGACACTGCCTCCACCGGCTTACCTTCTTCCCATAGTGCATCCTGGTGCCATGTGTTCCCCAGGTAAGCAACACACATGCACCCGGCCATCCACGTGATGTAAAAGAAAACGTGATTCATCAGACCAGGCCACCTTCTGGTCCAGTTCTGATGCTCACGTGCCCATTGATGATACTTTCGGCGATGCACAGGGGTCAGCATGGGCACCCCGATTGGTCTGTGACTGTGCAGCCCCATACGCAACAAATTGTGATTCTGAATTGTATTCTGACACCTTTCTATCAGAACCAGCATTAACTTCTTAAGCAGTTTGAGCAACAGTAGCGCGTCTGTTGGATCGGACACGGGCCAGCCTTCACTCCCCACGTGCATCAGTGAGCCTTAGCCCCCCATGACCCTGTCGCCGGTTCACCACTGTTCTTTCCTTGGACCACTTTTGATAGATACTGACCACTGCAGACCGGGAACACCCAACAAGAGCTGCAGTTTTGGAGATGCTCTGATCCAGTGGTCGAGCCATTTTACAATTTGGCCCTTCATCAAACTCGCTCAAATCCTTACGCTTGTCCATTTTTCCTGCTTCTAACACATCAACTTTGAGGACAAAATGTTCACTTGCTGCCTAATATATCCCACCCACTAACAGGTGCCATCATGAGTAGATCATCAGTGTTATTCACTTCACCTCTCACTGCTCATAATGTTATGCCTGAATGGTGTATATTTGTTGTTAAGGTAATTATGCTTTTCCTGCTTCAGTATTATGGGATATTTTATTTATATTCATTGCACATAGTCCCACTTTAGGTCCATTTTTGTTCCACTGTGGAATGAATCTGGAATGTGGAAATGTTCAATTGGTGCAAATATTTATGTAAGGCAATGCCAGCTGGCAAGATATTAAATGTGTATGGCAACAGAAGTGTTTAAACTTTGTTCTATTGAGCAGACTAATAACGTATTGATTGGTAGTTTTGTTGAAGGATGTGTATTGTTCCCACAGGAGACTTTTGGTGAGCAGGCTCATCATCCTTACATGAACAGGCCATTGTTAAATATTTAAAAACTCACTGACTGAGTCATCTTCAATTTGTCATTATTAATTTATCTGTATTCAACATTGGGTTTCTGTTCAAGATGATTTCTCTAACTTTTACTCTCTTATTGCTATACCTAAAGTAAAATCAAACGTTGTGCTAATCACAGAATTGGCAATATAAATTTACACACTCCTTCTTATCCAGAGTTTCTTATAATCTTAAGATAATATCTTACTTCATGTTAGTAAAAGTAGATCAGGAACTAAGAATACTATGAAAATAAAATGAGGTTCTCTTACAGAATGCATTGTATATGTTTATTGTCATCAATATAAGAAGCTATGCCCAGGCTAGTATTTTCAGAGTTAGCTGGCTAGTGGTTAGCAAGCTGCTGCACAACTCCTGCACTCTGCCAAAGTATCCGTGAGTTACAGAGAACAAAACATGGTGGAACAGAGCTGGAACTCAGTGAGTAAGGCGGAAACACATGCCACAGATTGATGTATCGTGAATTGTTAATGGACAGCGGGTGATTTAGTTGTAGCTAGCTAATTGGATTTAGCTCTCCAGTGCAACAGCAGTAATAGCTCATTACTTGAACGCATGGACAGCTGTGGACAGTACTACTTACAAACCATGAAGATGACTTTGGACCTCCATTGCCACAATTCCTACTGTTTTACAAAAGTCAAAAAAAGACAAAAGTCTCCATTAGTGAAAAGTTTTTTTTTTTTTTTAAATGACTTCAGGTTAAAACTAGAATGTATTTCCTGGTTACACAATTGCATATTTTGACTATATACTGCACAGCACACACCGCTTTGTGGAAATACCCATTGTTAAAAGTGTTATGCAAATAAAATTGAATTGTTTGTTTTCTTGCAAATAGTGCTAATTCAAGTGCTTGTTGAAACACATGCCTGGTTCAGCTCAAGACAGACACCATTATGATAGCTATGATAATTAAGCTATTATAATTAAAGTACGATTATGTAATAATTTAGCCAGTTTTTTTTTTTTCACATTTACAGCATTTAGGAGACGCCCTTATCCAGAGCGCCTTACATTTTTCATCTAATTTTTTTTTATACAACTGAGCATTTTTTTGGGGTTAAGGGCCTTGCTCAGGGGTCCAGTAGGTGCAGCTTGGTGGACCTGGGATTTGAACACACAACCTTCCAATCAGTAGTCCAATGCCTTAACCACTAAGCTACCACAGCCCCTTTTTAGAACTAGCACTTACTCTAGCCCTTGTGTCTAGTGCTAACTCCTGTCTGTTCTTAGCATAACTGTACCATAAGCTATTATATTTTTTTAAGGATTTGGTAGAAACTTTAGTTTTTCCAGATGAAATTTTGCAGGTTATTGGAACCCAATGAACAGGGCCAAATAGACTAATTACCTTCTGTATTATATGAAATTGTAGTCATAATACTTGTGGTCATTTTTTCATAACTCTGTATCTTAACTTTCTTTTCAACAGCTCTACACCACTTTATTTTTTTTTATTTTACTCTGTACCACAGAAGAGCTTAAAAGGTATTTCGTCAGAAAACACAACCATAGTTCAGTAGTAACAAATTCAGTAAGGTTCTTCATAATAGTCTACAAATTCATGACCTCATAACCGTTTATAATATGATATTGCCTACTCTTATACTTTAACACAGTTTGCTGTGTTTTCTGTTTGTGTGTAACTAGAGCTATATACCTACACAAATTATATATATATGTGTGTGTGTACAGCACAATATACACAGACAGTTAAATGACAGGCTCTCATCTTCTGCTACAACTTATCCAAACATTATTGGAATTACCTTATCATCATATGTTATCATATGATCATATATATAAAATATTTACATATAAAATATCAAAGAATAATCAAGAGGAGAACTGCAAACTCTTCAGCCTCATCACATCAAGATAGCCAGTCTATTAACAGAGAAGTGAGGGAGTCACTGACACAGTGAGGGAGTCCATGACAGCAAAATTTGTGATTTTCTCAGGGAGGTAAATGGCTAATTTTACTCTCTCTCACCTGTGTGTGAGCTCATGTTTGTGTAAGTGGGCAGATAGCAGTTTCCTCTGACTGTGTTATACCATCCACTGAAGTTGCATGAGCAGCAGTTCAAAAAGATGTTGGCTCAGAGTTAGCCTAAATAATAATAATAATAATTCCATTCCATGTACCGCTTATCCGATCTATTCTTGGGTCACAGGGAGCCTGTGCCTATCTTAGGCATCATTGGGCATCAAGGCAGGACACACCCTGGATGGAGTGCCAACCCATCGAAGGGCACACACATCCACACACTACGGGCAATTTAGAGACTCCAATCAGCCTAGAAGCATGTCTTTGGACTGTGGGAGGAAACCAGAGCACCCGGAGGAAACCCACCAATGGGGAGAACATGCAAACTCCACACACACAGTAAGCGGGACTGAGACTCGAACCCAGGATGTGTGAGGTGAACGTGCTAAGCCACCGTGCCACCAATAATAATAATGATAATAATGATAATAATGATAATAATAATAATGAAAAATAATAATAATAATAATAATAATAATAATAATAATAATAATAATTATTATTATTATTATTATTATTAATACCATTGTTATTATTATTATTATTATTATTATTACTATTATTATTATAGGCAATAATAACAGGTATGCTTAGAAAACATTCTCAATTCAGATTTTTCAAGCTGCCCTTTGAAAATGTACTGGGATTTAGATATAAAACCAGTATATGTAGAAATCATGGCAGCCCTTTGACCATTTGCTGCTCTTCAGGCTTGGAAATAGAAACAACCATTGCCATTAGTGGAGTGGTAGCCTTAATCAGTACCCCGTTTCTTTCATTTGCTGATGCAAGTATTGCCTTCTCAGTGAGCAGGGTTGTAGGATCAGAGAGCTTCACGCTGCCATCTGAAAAATATATGATCAGAAAGAATTTGATCAAAAGTGGAATATAATCACAAACTGGAATTTTGAATGATAGAGAGAGCCAAAGTGTGATAATACTAAAGAAGAGGAGGAGAAAATTTCAGGGTGATGGAGGTTAGTGTGCTTTAGAGAACAGAATGACTAATGACAGAAATGAATAGTGCCGAATACTTATACACATGTTATCCTAGTAAATAACCTGGAGAGTTATGTATTTATATATTTATTCCTTCTTATTTGAGGTATTTTGTGCATTTATTGTGCCACTTTTAGTCTTATGCTGCTGTTGTGTAAGTATTAGTCCACCCTGCTGTAGCTGTTGTGACACCATATCTCCTCTTGGTGTCACAAGTACAAGTATTCTACAGCTTCTTTACTTTACGTTAAGACTCCCTGTTCCTTAAATTTTGCTCAGCTAATGGTCTAAGCTGTTTAACACATCTACAGTAGATGTACATATCAGGAAAGCCGAAATTCTCAATTGTCATCATAGATTTTTCTTTTGAATTCCAAATATCTTCAGATAATAGGGGAAAAAAAAAAAAACAAGAGTGTGTCTTGCCATTCCAATACTTTTGGAGGGGAGTGTATGTGCATTGAAACCATCATTCATCAAAAAAGACATCTTTGCGCATGCTGTCAGACTTATGAACACTTAACTGCCTCACAAAGCGTGTATCATTCTCCTCTTCAATCTGTCTTTCTTATTTATAGGAAAAGAGTTTCATAGTACCTAGTTCCATAGATAGCAATCACGTTGTCTTAAGCGTAATGTTTATGAGAAAAACACTTGAGATAAATTCCTTGTATGTTCTAGTGTACTTAAAGTCAATACAGCATTATTCTGTTTCTGTTCCCTCCTTTCTGGAGGTCCGAGTAACAGATCAACAAGGAGGGGAAAGTCTGCAGAAGTGGATTCATCAACATTCCCAGGACAGCAGGTCTGAGCAACACACACCTTTTCCATATAATTGAAGTAAAACCAAGTAAAACCATTGCTACAGTATATATGTTTATTTGAACATATAATCATTATAAAAATTGTTTTGTATGAGGTATTCTGGCTTCTTTAACCTGGCACAGACATAATGTTAGATTTCACTCATAACAACATAACATAATCACTGAGTCAGATAGCCTGCTTAAAATAATGCATATGAATGTATTTTTACATTAAAATGTGTTTTACATTGGAATGCAGGATATTTTAGGGTTTCATTGCTTCCCTGCAATAGGGCATCAGTGGACATAGCATTGGAGAGTTTGGTTGTTATAAAACACAGTGGTTTGGCTGGACCACTTTATTATGACACACAGCCCTAACCATTGTTTATAGCATCTGAAACTGGATTTTCTATTTTTGTTCACCCAACTTGAATTTACTGTTAAAGTGAATCTGCTTAGATCCTTGCTGGTCATTTATTTAAAACGGATTCCCCAGGACACAGGAGTGCTCAGCGCACATTAGTTATTCTGTATGAGTTACCAAAGTCAGACTGTCCCACTGTAGTACTTAATATTTTCTTCTGATGTATATATTTTGATTTTCACGTACTTTACGTAGGAAACAATTTACATGGAACAAGCTCACATAAAATGAATAGTTAATTAGAAAAAAATGACAACATTAGAGCTAGGATGAATGCAGTATTTTTTACTTAAGTACATTTGGATACTTAATACTTTTGTACTTTAACTCGAGTACAAATTCAAATTGAGGACTTCTACTTCTACCGGAGTAACATTTTAACTAGGATATCTCTACTTTCTCTTAAGTACAGGAGATGTGTACTTTGCCCACCACTGGTGTTACCAGATAAACTACATTGCCAAAGGTTTTGGGACGTCTGCCTTTACATGCATATGAATTTAATATGGAGTTGTCCCGCCATTTGCAGCTAGAACAGCTTCAACTCTTCTGGGAAGGCTTTCCACAAGGTTTAAGAGTGTGTTTATGGGAATTTTTGACCATTCTTCTAGAAGCGCATTTGTGAGGTCAGGCACTGATGTTGGACGAGAAGGCCTGGCTCGCAGTCTCCACTCTAATTCATCCCGAAGGTGTTCTATGGGGTTGAGGTCAGGACTCTGTGCAGGCCAGTCAAGTTCCTCCACACCAAACTCGCTCATCCATGTCTTTATGGACCTTGCTTTATGCATTGGTCCGCAGTCATGTTGGAACAGGAAGGGGTCATCCCCAAACTGTTCCCACAAAGTTGGGAGCATGAAATTGTCCAAAATGTCTTGGTATGCTGAAGCATTAAGAGTTCCTTTCATTGGAGCTAAGGGGCCGAGCCCAACCCCTGATAAAAACAGCACCTGAATTCAATGATTTGGACGGGTGTCCCAAAATTTTTTGGCAGTATAGTGTACCAGATAGACTACACTGACCCCTTGATTTCATTTTCTAGATTTTGATGTCCTATTGATGTGTAATGTCCCCAAGGTATGTCATGTTTAGGTGTATAATATTGGGCGTATAAAAAGGCCTACCTAAATTCTGAAACCTACATAATTACATAATAGTCAGTATTTGTTATATTGCTAATAGATTCATCTGAGTATTAGGTATTACATTGTGTAGCAAGTTGCTGTGGTTAAGTGGGCACATTGCACAAAAAACATTTGTCCCATCCACACATTGAATTGTCTCTTTGCAATTTTTTAAACAGCAGTAGGTCTTTAAATAAACAAAGCAGCATGACTAGGATCATCTGGACATATTCAGTGAAGTTCTAAAATGGTGTTAAAAAAATGTAACACAAAATATGTGGAAGATATGATTGCACAATCTTTAATGGTCTGAACACCGAATATGAATCTGAACACTACACTGTAGTGTAGTGTAGTGTTTATATCTGCTCCCTTGTGGTACAGAGTATAGTGCTCATGTTCAGTTGTTGTTTTTTTTTCTTATTAAAGAAGGCTATTCTTCAGTAGGCCAGATGCATGATAGAAGTAACCAAACCATGTGGCATTAATCGGCCAGTTTATTTCATGTAGACCACTGTACAGCAAACACAGGAAACCAAGCAGTAGGAATTACAGAGTACAAGTGAAAGTGTAAATGCAAAAAGAGTAGAAGATCATATGCAGAGATGCAGAGCTGTGTTCATCACTGACTGAAGTTCTCTGTCCTTTAGCACAAGACCTCCATGGCACATGATTAAAAATTATTACAAAAGGTAGAGTGAGGTTATGAACCCTGAACTGCGATGGAAGCAACATCTGCTCAATAGATGTCACAAACTCCTTACCAAACCAACGCACTTTGTTTTCTTTAATCCTTTGTCGGTACAAGAAATGAGGGAAACTACTGTAAACTAACAAGCAGGATAGTTAACATAGCATTAGCACACTGCTAAATCATTCATAAGTCTGTGTTAAGATGTGAATGAATGGCTTGGAATGAAGTTAGCAGCTTTCCATGGCACTTATGTACTCTTGTAAAGAAAATCAGGGGCGGTTTTCCAGCCATGACTTTTTTGGGCTAAATGGCACAATGCATCCGGATTGCTGAATGTTTTATTTATTAACTACAGTTCTGTGTAGGCTACAATATCCAGACTAATGCTATTGTAAAACTAAATGAAAGCTAAACATGAAATTTCAACGATGATCATTTTATTTTGATTAGCTTGATTATTTTGATTAATGTTCACTCTATTACTAATGAATGTTGAATACAATCTATGTGGCCAGATAAAGCAGAAATCAGAAATAACTATGTTTAAAAATAAGCTGATTATTTCTATTAGTTGTAATTACAGTTTTCTAACTTTGAATTCAAGTGTTAATTTAATGACAGATAAGTAACATCTTAATTCAATCACGGATCTAAAGCTAAGAAGGTAAACAGCATGAAATCCATATGTTTATTCCTCTAGAATTATGAAATTTATTTTTAACCTTGTCTGGAAAACCACTCCACGTTAAGTCTGTAAATGTACTGCTTAAATGCCTTAATGCTCTAATTCTACCCATGACATTTTCAAGAAAGGTGTGCCTATATGAAACATTCACATGGTACATTTCTTTGTTAAAGGTCCATAACACAATCCTCTACAAGTCACGTTCAGCTTTCTAATGAAAATCAGAGCAAGAGATTCTTCATCCGTACACAGTATCCCCAAGTATCATTTTAAAGCACAGTAATGCATGTACCATTTAAGGCCCATTCACTTATAAAACACTACAACAGATAAATCTGCATTCATTCCTTAGGCTGTTCCAGCACTATTGTTGCAGAGGGAAGAATTTTTTTTGGAGAATCACTGCACAAACAGTCCACTGCAAATAGAAATAAAACGCTCATGACATCTACCACAGAGTAAGCAATCATTATATTGAAACACTGTGAAACTGTAAAGACATCTCTTTATGGGACATTAGCACGGGCAAAAATAAAAAAAGACAAGGAAAAATGAGAGTGGAGGTATTTTAAAAGCAAAGTCATAGAAACTTCTTTCTCTTTTTTTTTCTTCCTAAAAGCTAGTGGAACTAATAATCGGCCAGTTTGACATGCACATGACAGAGTTATTCAACACACTTTATTCTGCTTTGCTAGCATCAGGATCAATATATCTAGGGCTTGACATTTTTTTCTCTGTTTAAAATACCTATATAAAACAAAATATTATCATTGGCTTTTTAATTCTTGTGCAAAACCATTCATATAAACATGTTCATATTACATAATTACCAGATTGATTAAAGCCTAATTGGAAAGAAGTGACCGATTTTTCCTGCTAATGTATATTAAGGGGAATTTCTCGTGAAATGGGTATTACTTTCTTAGCTTGTTTTTAACAGGGAATGGGTTCACCATAGCACCTCATATAAAGGAATTTTTCATTTTGTAATCTGAACATGAATCATACAGGATTAATAAAGGGGTATCCAGGGCCAAATACACATTAAGTACAACATCATACCTTCCAGGAACATGGCCCTATAGAGATGTTTATAGAGTACTTATCTTCACAACAATGACAACGGTAACCTTCACTTTAGGTTGAGTATTTGTCATCCTGTTTCAGAGCTTTCTTGCTCTCTCTTTTCTCCTCTCAGAAAGCCACTGCTTCTCAGAAGCGTCTTCTTTCAATAATTGGCACAGATTTTTGTCCTTGTGTCCAGCAATCTGTCCATGCCCTGTCAACACCATATGTGCCTATTTGATGAGTGCGCTGAGCCGTTGTAGTTGGTCCTTTTCGATTTGTTAACTTCTTTCTTTTATGTGGCCATCCATCTACATACACGTAAATGGTCTGAGAGTTCGAATTTATCAGCATCTTTAGCTGATCGAGTAACACACGCACGGGTTGTGAGACTTTTCCTCTAGTCTGATGTTTGCAAAAAAAATCTCATATGTTACCTTCCCTTTTGCCTATCCAATAGATCCAGAGAAATGTTTAGTTTCAAATGCTTGAATGGTCCAGCATGGCATACACAATGCCACTTTTGGTGCCTGTTGTATTTGAGAACCAGATAGAGAAAATGACCACATTGAATGTAAAAAAAAACAGACAGATGGGTACACAGATATGAGTTTTGAATTGTTACAGGGTGGATGTTTATCTGTTTGCCACCGGTGAGGTGCTGGATCCTGTGGGTTAGGATTGATGGGTGCTGGATATTGGGTGTCCATGATCCACCATCGGTAGGTGGTTTAAAATACAGTACTTCTCCTGTGAATAGTCCTGAGAGCCGAAAGAGATCAGGACTGAAAAAGGGCAAAAACCATATATTAGAAATCAGACAAAAATACAACAGAGAGAGAATGTTTTATTACTATTATTTATTATAAATAAATACATTAATATAAATAAATACATTTCAGTTATTTTCAGCTTCTTTTTTCTCCTGTTAGGAGGCACCGCAGCGGCGCATTGATCTACATATTTGTTTTGGCACAGGTTTTACGCAACATCCCTTTCCTGATGCAACCCTCTCGTTTTATTTTTATCTGGGCTTGGGACTGGCACTGAGAGTGCACTGAATTGTGTAACTCCCAGTGGCTGGGTTGGTTCCCTTAGTGGCTATTTTTGTGTTCAAAAACAAGTTACTTATGTAGGTGGAGCAACACAGCAGAGGATGTGACAGTTAAAATCTGACAAAGCTGTGGTATTTATTTTGTCCAGAATTACTGACAGCCTCCTTCAAAAATTATATTGGTCTAAAAAAAATAACTCAAATAAAATTTTAAATAAGTTTAAATATTTAATATTTCCATCAGTTTCAGCACACTTAACTGCAGCTCCTAATTTGTAGGGATCAAATAATGCACCAAACATATGCCTTAATTTTTAAATTATTATTTTGTTAACTATTATCAGCAGAAAAGGTGCCCTCCTAATAACACAAGAGCAAAGTCTGGAACAAAATGGAAAGAAAGACCTATTCTTTAGGCAGATTCTGTTCGTCACACTGCTATGCCTATGCTAGGTAGCAAGCATTTTCATTTCTGACCTCTAAAATAGCACCTGAGTGCAAAAGAAAAAGGTGTCATACAGTTAATGCTAAGCAATTTACCAGTATGCCAACATCCAGGAAATGATGCGTGTGCTGGCATGAAAAGAGCCCCGTGTGAGAAATGCTAGAATTGGAAATGGTTTGATGTAAAACCATATCAATGTTTTTCCCAGGGAAGAGGGTTATTTAGGCTCACAGGAACTTATTAAGGCAAATACCTTGAATTGCTCATGTGCATCTTGTTTGGAAGATTCTGTTTCCCTGACAACTATGGCCTTGGTTACCAACATGTCAGGATGCTGCTGCTTGGCTTCTTTTATTGCCATGGCGAGTGCCTGTGAAAAAAGAAACCATCAATTCAAAAGAATACACAAACCCTAGAGAATAAATAATATGTTCCATGTTTTCAGCACATTTCTGTTATACTAATTTACTTTTAACTTACTTGATCTTGGTCAACATCATCATCACCAGTAATGATAATCCTCTTCTCGATCCTTGTCTCCGAGTATCCTCCTTTTACTGTCTATAAACAAACACTGGTAAATTAGAATGCTATGCTCACTCACTATCATTAGACTCACTATTGTTGTATTATTGTATAGAAGTCTGTTGATTTTTACTATAAATTATGTTTTTTCTGGTGTAGTCCTCTTACTTTGGTAACATGTGTTGTGGCTGACGTCACATTCTCTGTTACAAATAGAGGAGACCCAGAACCCTCTCTGGCTAAGGATCCGAAGCTTACCTTACCAAAAAGAGAGAAAAGAATAACATAATAAATTCTGTAAGAATAACTAAATAATAATTAATCTTACAGTCATTAAACACTGATCAGCGGTGCACCTGCACATTCATGCAGTTATCTAATCAGCCAATCATCTGGCGACAGCACGATGCAGGAATGCCGTGTAGTATACAATAACTTAAATAATCACTCTTTATAACCATGTTGAGCAGAAAAGCATCTCAGCATGCACAAAACACCAAACATAGAGGTAAATGAGTTACAACAACAGAAACTGGAAAGCTTAAGTTCATCCATTCATTGTCTACCGCTTATCCGATCTACTCTCGGGTCACAGGGAGCCTGTGCTCAGGCGTCATTAGGCATCAAGGCAGGATACACCCTGGACGGAATGCCAACCCATCGCAGGGCACACACACACACACACACTCCGGACAATTTAGAGATGCCAATCAACCTACAATGCATGTCTTTGGACCAGGGGAGGAAACCGGAGTACCCCGAGGAAACCCCCAAGGCACGGGGAGAACATGCAAACTCCACACACACGGCGGAGGCAGGAATCGAACCCCCAACCCTGGAGGTGTGAGGCAAACGTGCTAACCACCAAGCCACCGTGCCCCCCAAAAGCTGATGTTTAGAAAAAAAATCACTTTGTCTTCAACTGTCCAGTTTGGGTGAGTCTGTGCCTATAATAGCCTCGGATACTTGCTCCTGACTGACAAGGTTGGAACCCAATGTGTTCTTCTGCTGTTATCCACGTCAAGGTCTGATGTGTCGTTGCATTCTGAGTCTGGTTATTCTCCTCAGATCTCTCTCAACAACAACAACTCACTTTTTCCCATTGTGATGACTGAACACTAACTGAAACCAGTATCTACAGAACATCATAAACCTCATATAATTCTAGTTAACCATAAAGCTTTAGAACATGTCATTATACTGAGCAGGAGTTAAGAGAGGAGTTTATTTGAATGTATAGCTTGCCACATGTTTGTGTTAAATCTTGTGCCACTGTTAGGGACCAGATGACAAACTGCACAAAAATATCAGGAATATTTCACATCTCAATGCTTCAATGCCATGTTCTCATGCCGCAGTTTGGCATTATTATTAAACAGTCCTGAGTCACTCATCCGAAGCAAACATAAATGATTACTGAATATAAGCGATATGACAATATTTTGCTGAAAGCAATCACAAAATGAATTTACTTACAACAATCTTATCCTTTCAGAAACTGAATAGATATGTGCACAGCGCTATACATCTATGCTGGTTTATGCTTGGGTATACTTACAGGAGAGATCCTCTCTGTCACTGAGAACGGGGCTTCCCGCAGACCACTCATACCATGATCCTAGAACAGATAATACATCTTTGAAAAGGTCATGAATATCAGTAGTATAAGCTCATTAAGCCACAAGTTAGTTCTGGGCAATCATTCTTCCTTCAACTTACTTATATTTCGCTCACTATAATATGGGAAGTTCAACACTGTATATCAAGTGCAATTAACAGAGAGATAATACAGGGTGATAATACTGGCAAGACTTTTTTCTTTACAGTAATGTTGTGTTGGAGACACTTGAAATGACATTTTACAGTCCATACTCAATAACCTAACCTCCTTGTGTTGTCATGATACTGTGTTTCCCCCTACAGTGCTGTAGTGTTATATTAAAGCTTAATTTATATTAAGATTAAAGTTTAGATTAAAGTTTTGGCTGTTTCGCTCTGTTCTTACATCTTCATATAGAGTAAAATATCTATACCTGTTCTGCGATCTCCATAATGGTTGTGGTAACCTCTGACCCATTCGGTTGTGTCTCAATCTTGACTTCAGTTTTTCTTAGAGCTTGAGAGGCAATGATGTCACTGCTCTCTCGGCTATGAAGCTGTACAGACGCTGTGTCTGAACCATCTTGCCTTACTGACTGGATATGAACGAGCTCTGCAGATTCCTTTTTTAGAGCTTGAGCAGCCTTCACTGACCTTGGAGCTTTTTTTGGCACAAAAGGCTTGAAAGGGAAAGGAAGAGAAAGTAACAGAAGGTCAAGTCGTTGCTAGGCCCTCGATAATCAAGGTCAGCTAAAATAACTTGGAAGCATTAAATGAGGCATGATTTAAAAGAAAAGAATAAGAAGCCATGATAAACATAACTGAATTCTGAAATTAAAGAAAGCAGACCTGGAAGGACTGATATTTGACTATGGAAGACAGCATCATATGGAACAGAATGAGAATCAATCATGAACTGAAATTCCCAAGTATATTCATGCTTGGGTTTGATGCCCTGTAGGGTGCAAAAAAAAAAAAAAATGAAGTGATCGAAGACATTAAGGCATCTCTCCATCAGGTAGTGATGTAGTTCCTACTCTAGTAAGGAAGGGGACTATCTACCTCAGGTTTACGCTGCTCCACAGTCTTCTGATCTACGATGGGTTTCAGTTCTTCCACCGACCTTAATATTTCTGCGGGTTGCTCTTGTGGAATGATGATGGGCTCAGACCCTAGCATGAAAGCTGGATGTGCTGCCCGGTCTGAAAGTTCAGGTGAGAGGTCCTTCTCTCCTAACTCTGACATTCCTCTGGAGAACTCTTCCATCCCTGTTTGAAGGTCCATAAGGACAGTGAAATCCACCTCGGCCTCTAAACTGGACGTGGAGCTAACGGTGATGCTGGAGCATTTACGTTCAATGCCCAGATGGGTCTCCTTGAAATATAGATACTCTGGGTCTGGGTCATCTTCAGACACTGATCCCAGACGTCGTTCCCATGGCTCTCTCTGAAAAAAACAGAGGAAGAATAGAACTTTGAGAAGGAAAACTGAGAGCATATGGTGTATAAACAGTAACACAAGTCAATGTCGTGAATGTAGTGTAGTAAAAATCCCCAGAGCTGAATTAATATAAGTATCAATTAAATGTACAGTATTCATTTGTATCCATCTGGACAAAAATGACCACTGTAAAAGTTCATTAAGAACATTAGATTTTATCATGTCAATATCATGTAAATTTATAAATCGGAATTTAAAAAATACAGTGTTGTATTTTAGTAGTCCAAAAACTGTCTTTGTAAGAACATAAATTTTAGTTAAATCTGAAAAAATGGATTTAATACAACTTTCTTTTCAGAACTGGTACATGTCTCTGAGGAAGAACTGAGCCAGATATATTCAGGCATTGCTCCTGACTCCAATAGCAGAATTAAAAATTGAATTTCTTTGTAGAAATCATTACATTTAGTATTCTCAGAGGTATCAATACACTGAAAAGGCTTGGCTCATTGCTCATTCTGTGAAGCGTCCTTGCTCATTTGCCATGTAGGAACATGAATACATGCAGTGAAACAAAAGTTACTTGAACCCCTAGCTTCATCAGACACAATGGGACAAATTACTTTTTGTGATTATGGTGTGACTTTTGGGAGCCATGCAACTGAATGCATGCTGTTTATGAAAGCATAAATGAGCCCATGGAGCTTATGACATAGAGCTTAAACTTATGAATTAGCAAGATGCTGCAAGTTGGAAAGATGAGCGGAAAAATGAGGCACCTGGACTTCCTCCTGAGGTTCCGCATGAATTGCTGGGGTGGGAAGGGGTTCCTGGTGAGATTAAATAATAGGAAAAGGAGTCCAAGTTAGAGCAATGAGGGCTGGACGGAATAATGGACCTTAAACCAAGCAAGTCCCTGCTACACACAAATATGTGGAGATGTACCTCTCCAAAACTACAATACCTTAAGTACTAGCACAAATGAAATCTTCAGAATTCTTGAACATCCAGCACCAATATACATTACAAACTAAGAGTTTCATCAATGGTTCACTGTCCAATAAAAAGATCTGTTCCATTTAAAGGCCTACTTAGTTCATTATGTGAAATAATATTAAACACCCATATAGCCCAAGTTTAGCTTGCACCGGGGCTTTGGAACCTGATTTTTCTTAATTATCAGCAAATTCAAAACACAAAGGCAAAGAAAGAAGAAAAAAATAAATTCCTATGAAACTGAAATGCAGGTTAGTACATCAGCATCCCATGCTCTTGAGAATAAGGGCTGAACTATCACTAAGAAAAATCATAAGCCTTTTACTCTATTACAGGATATAATTCCATTGAAGGAGCAAAGCCTAGGTCAATCGATTAACTTTGTACTCTGCTCAAAAGCAACTAGCCATTTTTGTAAGTCTCCTATGCGAAAGCCGGTGCATTTTCAAAAATGGCATTCTAGCATAATAATATGCTGCGTTTGATTCCTAGCAACAACCAGTCCCCTTTTAATAGATAACAATGGTAGCAGAGAAAGGCTGTTGGAAGGAAAGGCCATATGTAAAGTGGTCGAATAAAGGAAAGGCGAGCGTAAAGCTTAAGCAATGAAAATTACATGGAGGATCCTATGGGCTGTCTCATATGTGCAAGCAGATGTTGAGCTGTGGAGAGAAGGGAAAGGGAAAAGAAGTGGATCCTTATCCAATCAGTCATGACATTGCATTTTTATCAGCCAATGGTTAATGTTAGAAGAGGGCATTTCACCCATCTCTCCTCAGATACAGGTGATTATGCTGTACAGATGTATGCACTTAAAGATTAAAACGATAAAATAAGGATGTGCGGATTCATGCGATGCCTATAGTTCCTGTGAGAGACAAGCAGATGCCAAGCAGTTGTTACCGATGGTTTCTTTTGGGCTGATTCTAAGCTGGAGCTCTTGAGAAGGCTGTGGCTGGAGTCAGTAGGGGAAGTCTGTTTATGTCGCATCTCTCTCGACTTCTGGGGCTTTACATGAGAATACAAAGGGGTCATTTGCTCAAAGCCAGAAAATATTAAGTTTGATGGAAAATCAGACAACGGGGAAGTGTCTTCAAAGCAAACCTGGTCATCATCTGCACTGATCAGTCTCTGATCAGTATTGTCTTCTGTATCCTGAAATTGCTTCCTGTATGTTTGTGGAGGATGGCTGCATTTTCTGGTTTCTCGAACATAGCCATTAGCTGTGTAGTCTCTTGTTTGGAGCAGCTGCAGTGCTGTCCATGACTGAGGTCACACTTGTCTGTGTGAAAAAAGCTGGCAGTTTTTCAATTCCAGATGATTCTTCAGATTTTGTTCCTTTTGTCTCATCAAATAAATTGGAATAAATTGCATCTCTTTCACTTTGATCTTTGGATCCATGTCCTTTTAGTTTTTTGGACCTCTCAGGTTTCAAGGGAACAACTCGCTTTGCTAATGGTTCCGTAGTATTACTCTTAACTGAGTCACTCCTTAGAACTGCCTTGCTTTCAGTTGTTTTGGTTTTAATTTTGTCGTCTGAACTTTCCACAGATTGTCTCTCCCAACTGCTTCCATTATATTGGTCTCTCATATGTTTGTCTATTACTGCATTGGGGGAAACCTCACCCTGGTTTTTCTCCTCATAGTTCCAAACATATAGGTTTACACTATCTTCTACATGAGTTGTGCCAACATACGTTGGATATTCATCATAGCCATTTGCATGAGTATTGTTCTCCAAATGATTCTCATGTGGAAGTCCATTGTCATTTATGTTCCTGCCAGTAGAATGGGTTTCATGGATTTGTTCATTCTTTAATGCAAAAATCTTGGTTCTTTGAGGCTTCTCTGGGGATGGCATGGAGTTCTTGTTTGATTTTCTGGAATGACTTCCCATTGGGCCACCACGAGCCATACAGATTTTCCCACTAATAGCTTGATCTCCTTCATGCTGAAGGAGTGGTGACTCTATTCTATCAGTCTTCTTGTTCTTTTCCTCTTTTGTACCAAGGGTTGGGTCTGTTTGACAACCGTCTTGCTCCTCAATAAATATGGGTTCCTCAGATGCCTATATTTCAATATAGAGTGAACAGTTTCAATGGCTTTTGCGTGTTGCTTATATACTCTCTATGGCTAAAAATAAGATATGCTATAAAGCAAAAGTCTGTTATACTGTGTAAGGCCTAAGTCCTTTATGTCCTCTACTAAATGGAATGTGCTTAATAGCACTAGTTGTGTTTCAAACATAATCATATTGACCCTCTAAACAGTATCAACCATAAGACACAGAGTTCATGTTGTGTTTGGTGAATGCATTCTAGATTACATTCTTTGATTACAATTCATAGTCTGCACTTAGCCAGTAGTTGGTTAAATCTATATAAAACATATCTAACATGCTGTACCTACTACACAGGCTTGTACAAGCCTCTGAAACTCACAGTTTTTTTCTCTGGAGTGCTGCCAGAAGAGGTCACGGACAGACGTTTCTCTCTGTGGACTAACTTGCTGTTGGGCTCCCTCAGCGCTCTCTTCAATTCGTTGATACTTGCCTGATGTTTTTGCAGTACATCTTCAGGTTTATCCAGGAACTGCTACAAAGCAAACCAGTCAAGAATGCAAACTTCTTCATTGCATCACGTGAAATATACGTTTAAAAAGATTTTACAAACTTGTATGTCAGCAAAAATCTGACTTTTTTTTTTTCATTACAAAGAAACCTCTGTAAATATACCTGTTGTGAGTGCTACCTATTTATTAATAATGTTTTATCTCAGGTTAAAAAAAAAAAAAGCTGGATAGCAACTCACAAATCACTTTAATAAAAAAAAAAGAAATAAATAAACACAACATATGAGCATACACCACATGCTTTGGTAGGTAATGGATCTCCAATTTTGGCCCAGAACCTGCACTGACAAAATCTGAAAAAGAATCCTTTCAGACAGACAACAACTCAGGCAATGGATGTGCCAGAAGTAGTACCTCCTGTTTAGGGCGAGGGGCCAAGTCCTGGTCCGACTGGGCAAAAGGGATGAGTGGGTGAGATATGGTGCAAGGAGTGGCAGGGCGAGGCACAGCAAGGTAGAGGCGGAGGGGTTTTAGGAGTGAAGACAAGTAAGCAGAGCATGGTTGAATTTACAGGGAAGGCAGGCAGCCAAACAAATAACAAATCTTATACAAATACAAATACTAAATTCAGGCATGGAACTGAAGAGAGTATACAGAATTGTGTCATTGTTCCTAGATACACTGATCCACTTCTGAAAGAAGATTGATCACAAATTTGCAAACACCCAGATGTACCCAGACCAATGACACAAATGACTACGCAGACTAGCATAATTAAACTGTGATGTCTAAAAGGAAGGATAGGTGCTGTAAATGTCACCCTTAAATATGCTAAATGGTACGAAAGTAGTAAGCAGTACGCATGAAACACTTTTATTCACTTATGTCAAAATGGCATAATGTAATTTAGCAATATGTGTAAACCACTCTGGTATTTCTGTACTATCTGATTTAGATTTTCTCTTCCATTACACCACATAGCACACACCAAGACGCCAAGTAACGAGTACCAAATGATGCAGTTGCAAGAGCAGGGAGATATTCAGTAGGATTAAATATGAGGAAAACTCTAATATTTTAAAGATCAACCCATTCTAATGTTGCAAACCTTACAAAACACATTATAAACTCTGATTCCACTACAAACATATGGATTGCTGTGAGAGGCATGAAAAGACATATGTATGAACATCTTGCTCTGTGGCATTGCTAAGAATTTATCTGCTCTTTATAATGGACTTTTTTTTTTTTTACATGATCAATGTTCACACAAAAATACTTAGACAGACAAATGGTAGACACCACAAAATACCTCAGCTTTAGAGTCTAGAGGAGAGCCTGGCTCCTCTCCCTGCCAGCAAAAGAAAAGAGGAAAAAGCTATTAGTAGAAAGCAGGGGAGAATCTTAGGAGGAGAAAGAGAAAGAGATGGAAGTATACTGTCAAATTTGGTGAAAAACACAGCAAAGTTATATTCAGAACTAGAGAAAAATAAAAATATCTGGATACAGATACATATTCAGAGCAGCGGGAGAGAGAGGGAGCAATATAAGAAGAGGAAGAAAAGGGAAATAGAGTAGGCTGAAGAGAGGGAGATAGTGAGGAAATGGAATTGGACAGAGGGAAAAGGCTTAAGAGGAGATGGATTACATTTTAATTAGCAGATAAGGCCAGGCCAGAGATGAGTCATAGTCTGGTGTTAACGTAATGTGGGTTGGACGCCTGGCGTTAAGTGTAAATATGTCTTCTGAAGGAATACTTAAAATGCACACAGTAAAGGCCTTAAACTAGTTTAATTTAACATCTAAGCAGAAAAGAAGTATTGCATGTATTACATCTTATTCAATACATTCCTCTGACAATTCAGTTTGATTTAACTTAATGAGATATAGATCAATAACACTACTGTACCATGGCCTTTGATGGAGTAGCGTCTCTCTCTTGTCTCTTATCTATGATTTGCTTCTGCTGCTGGTCCACTTCCAGCTCCGGACTAGGCTCCATGAAGTCCCGGTCCAGATCGTCTCTGGAGAGGCTATGTGCAGGGTCACTGGAGGTGTGCTGGGAGAGTCTGTCCATCGTATCACCCAGAGCAGATGCTGACAGCAACAAACAAGCAAAAATCTCTCAAAAACCATGCAATATTTTTAAATATGCTAATATTTTCAAAACTAGCCAAGAAATAAGTTGTATAAGTAAATTTAAAAAAGTCATGTTTAATAAATTTGTTCAATTGTTACTGTTAGAAAATGTTATTCTAAAATGTGATTTGAGAAATAAAATATATTTAGCCAAATTTATTACAAATTTTAAAAAACGTCCTGATTGCATAAGTGTTCACTCCAGTCAAATTTCAAGAAGGTGATTTTATATGCAAATGCCTTGTTTTATGTTTATTGCTAATACTAGCACTGTCTATGTGCTATTCTTTTTTTGTATAGGCTTAACAGCTTTAACCTCAGATGAACCCGGGTCTAATAAAGAGTCGTTTAGAGTCCCATTAGG
Organism: Hemibagrus guttatus; assembly: GCA_033459395.1. Classification (NCBI taxonomy): domain Eukaryota; kingdom Metazoa; phylum Chordata; class Actinopteri; order Siluriformes; family Bagridae; genus Hemibagrus; species Hemibagrus guttatus. Next base: position 4,163,895 of record JAUCMX010000017.1, on the reverse strand, counting down.
ATCTGAGAATGAGCAGTTAACAAGTTCCACAACGATTTAGCTTTCCTTAATTAATTGCTAGTCTGTATCATTTTGTTTGGCCTGTGGTAATAATAGTAATTAAACTTTAACATATTTTTATGTAATCCATCTTGTCACTATTTGTTTGGAGAAACACAGACTATACTTTCTATGTATAATATTACAACTGATAAAATACTACTGGTGCCTCTTAAGGGTGAATCTTTTAAGGAATAAAGCTCGCTCCGAAGCATTCAAGCATGTAAGAATATGTGAAAGTGGATAATTATTTCAATGTGTTCATGGCTGAAAATTGTGTGGTTATGATAGAAATCAATAAGACATACCTCCTTCGAGACTGCGTGAGAGTAAGTACCTCCGACTAGCCGATCGCTCAAACTGGGGGGCTGGCCTGTCAATTAATGCACTCGCCTGGCGCGTCTGGGCCTGGGTCCGGCCACTGTAGCGGAACTTTGAGCCAATCACCAAAAAACCTTTGGGTGGGGGTTCAGGAGAGACCAACCTATGGGAATGGCCAGACAGTCAAGATTGATTTCTTTATAATGTCTAATCTTTGGTAGACATACAACATAAGCCTCTGGACAAATCTCTAAATGAAGTAAATACACAACATATTTACACGTCGACTTCAGTTAGGAGGGTCTTACAGGGGAACATATTTCTAACCCATCTGTCTGATCTGTTTTACCCGACTCTTCTTAGGGTTGCAAAATAGCTTAAAGTAAGTCAGTCTCCCTGGTCAACTTCCAGAGCATACAAGTTGCACTAAATAATAATTTTATACTGCTGAGTGATGTGTGAGGTGAAGCAGGGAACGCCTACCTGAAAAAGGTGTGGTGTTCAATGCAGACCTTCCACAAGCGTTTGGAAGCTCGATGGTTGGGCAGCTTAAAGCCAATGGTGCTCTCAAACTGTTCATACTGGGGGTGCAGGGGAGTGTGTGTATGTGTGGAAGTGGGTGAGGGGAGAAGGGGAAGTGTGTTACTAAAATGAGGTGGTGGAATCAGTGATAGCAAGACTGCATCATGCACATATTAATGCCTTGAAAAGAATAAAAATCACAGATCAAAATCCACTCAATTCATTCGTAAATCATTCCCTTATGCTACAGAGTGTACATTTAGATATGAGGTTAAAGCATTATAACACATTTAGAATGCACTGCAACAAAAAGAAGCACAAAGACCCTGGGGTATAATGTTTAGGTTCCTTTGGAGAAACTTGAAAGAATGAATAAGCTGCATTTGTTGTAGAAACTACTTCTGAAGACTTTACAGATCTATTTCTACCTGTTTCTTTTTCTTTCTCCCTTTCTCTCTCTCTCTCTCTCTCTCTCTCTCTCTCTCTCTCTCTCTGTCACACACACGCACACATGCACACAAATATCATGTGCTGCATATGCATACATATTCTGCCTGAGCCATAACAAATAAAGATGTTGAGTATTTACAATTTAAAAGGTGAAGCTACATGAACAGCTTGTGGGTAGATTGAGGAGGCTGTGGATTAATCTTTATA